>JAZGTH010000130.1:45000-152500 GCA_036877525.1 Chromobotia macracanthus
GAGACAGTAACACGCAAGGTTAATGCAATTGTTGATGCATTATTGTTGATGCATTATTGTTGATGCACGTTACAGTGCAGACTTCTGAGGTAACGTTGTTCTTACTCTCCCACAACCAGTCGTAGTAGATGGAGTTTACCCTCTCTTTGTAACTTTTGTGTTTTTTGTGTCCTGGTTTATTTTCAGAGAACTGAAAGTGAAAGCAGAGCAAAACACATTAACATATACTGCTCTGAGTGAGGTGTGAATCAGTGTGCTCACGCTTTTCAAGATTCATACCTCAATCTGGGAGCTGCATGGATTCGTGACCTTTCAGATGGAAAGAACAACAAACAAAGATGGTGAACACTTGAAAAGTACAATAAAAACTGATCTGTCTGTCTGTCTGATCTTAGATTGTAATAAAAAATGATAATATGGTCACCTCATCATCATACTTCACCACATCTTCCTGTTTTTTCTGATGCTGTTTTTCCCTATTGATTCAAAATGGAATTGTTAATCATTTTTATTCTTCTCTTCATTTTTTCATTGTAAGGTAGTTTGGTACGGGGTGAGTAAACCGACATCTGAAATGTAAATCTCACAGGAAACAGACACTTACCTTTTGCTCCTCTGAATTTTCAATATAAACAAGCAAAAAACAAAAGCCATAAGAAACACGAAACTCCAAAGCAAAATATGTATGCTCATCTTCCACACCGTCGTGAGCATCTTTGAAGACTCCATGGTTGTTGTTTGGTTCAGTTCTTTTGCTTTGAGAGGAAGAACTGCACAAATATTTCATTTAGACATCTTTTAAGGTATGCCTTGTGTTTTAAAGGTCACTTAAATTTTCACGTTACCAGAGCATGCATTTTTGCAGTTTTAAAGGTCATTTCCCAGTTGCAAGGTTAAACTAAAATGACATTAATGAATTTACACATTTCAAGCCCATAAATACATTTCTGTACATTTCTGTTTATAACTTCAGTACTGGGTGATGTAACATTATACTACAGCTTGAGCTTACCTGAATGATCTGATCTGTTGCTCACCATCATCGTCTGCTCCATTGTCAGGTCAAACAGTTCACACTACAAATGAACATGAGATTAATGAAGGTATATTTGCGCTAACCCACAGTCATTATCTTCTCCAAGCACGAAACTCTCTGTGGTGTAAATCATTCAGAATTACGCTTACCCTTTATTTTCAGTTGACCAGAAACTGGTCCTGCTGCTCTTCAGATAGCATCTATATGTGTTTTACTGTGGCAAACAGCTCATGCACATTTCCTATCAGCCGCCTCACACAGGAAATCTTGCAGGTTTTCACACCCTTTCAGAATCTCCAGTAAAAAATTATACTTAGAAATAAAATTAAATAACCAAATAATCAACAAACCAGTAGGCTTGACGACTCAATGCTTGATTTATTTTGCAACTTGCAATATGATTTAACTCTACTGGTTAAAAAATATCCCTCCCTCTTTCAATATGGCATTACTACTGCGTCAAATCTTATTCACAGCATTTTGTTCTTGTTTAACATTAACCAACTAAACAAAAGAGGGCAGAAGAGAGCGCTGAGCTTCTTACACAGATGCTGTGCAAATAGCAGAGTACAGTAATGGATTGCATTAGATGGTAATACTTACCACAGGTTCTTTGATATCTACTGTATCATGTTATTGAACAGTTACCATATTCATGCAATCTGGTATTTAAATTGTACTCCGGTCCTGTTAAACAACAAAAAAACTGAACTGATACAACTGACCATTTTCATGCAGCTGTACTGAAGCAGTTACGGAAAAAAGTTTCTTTTGAAGAAATGAGAAATTATACTCATTGATTGAGAAGAAACCCTTAAAGTTACAAGAAATTGATTTTCTGAATAATGTGCCAAAATGTAAACCCTGAGCAGTTAGAACTTAAAACCAATAATCATTGACAAACCCGTCTTTAGCCACGTCCCCCTTCAGTCTGAAAGATATTAAACAGTCTGTAAACAGACTGATGTCTCTCAGCTGAAGCTACATGACAACCACAAAATGTGACAGCACTTGTCTCCTGCAAACTCCTTTTGTATGTCAGCTTGCAGACCTGCTGGTGAGCCTCACAGCCCTGTGTCTTTTTTTAATTTTACATTTAATAAAAGCAAGTTTTTAAAAAGCATACACTATGAAGCATGCACATATCTGACCTGTAACAGTAACAGCCTTCAGTCTATTTCACAGCTGTTTCCAGTAATTAGTTTTTAGAAATGGGAAGACAAAGAAGATGTTTCTAAACTGTTTATTAGAGACACAACAGGGTAAAGGAGGCAGAAATGTAGTCATTTTTAACAATCACATCCTTTAGTACAGTAACAAGCGGGCAAAATGATCAACATTGCTCTATATCTGGGATTTATTACTTCTGCCAGTTGTTTAGTTGACCTACTTAATAACCTTTGTTCTGTTTAAGCGTCGATCTAAATTGCATTGCCATTATTCCTATTCAGGAAGGCAGTTTGCCCAAAGCATTGTGGGTATTTTTGCCATCATCTTTATACATATGGCCACAGAGGAGTGGATGCATACTGAAAGAATACAGCGTGTGGAAAAATCTAAAATATTTTCTTTCAGTTTTTGGGGTTTCTGCAAAGCTTCTGTTTAAGGCCAGTATATGATATGAAACCATTTTACATTCACACCAAACTAAAGTAGAGGAAGTAAATAAACGGAGGGGAAAATACAAATGTTACTTATTTTAGACATTTATGTTAGCATAAACACCCATTTTACATTTTGGTAAATGATGAGGAAATTCGGCAGAAGTGTGAAAATATTCCAAAACAATGTGATTAAAGGGCTGCTCACACATAAATAAATGCACATTTTTTTTGCAATAGATTTTACTGGCTATCAATTCTTTATCATTCATCATCTGGATAGACTCTGTAGATATATATATATATATATATTATATATATTATACTATATATCATACTAAAGTCCAAGGCATAGTTTTACGCATATTGTTAAGACATACAATTTTAATCAGTGCGTAGGACTTTTCCATCTTACACTTTGAAATGTTTTAAAGTGGCCGTTTGTAAAATTGTGTGTCATGGAGGTGTGGAAACGTTGTTGCCAATGATTTCAAGGATGTGTGACCGCCTGTAATGACAGTCATGTTTTATTGTCTCATGTGTAACAATGCTTTGTGCTGATTGGGCATTGCCCTTTATCATCATCGTCATGGTTGCAAACACAACAAGAGGAAAAAGAATGCAGCCTGTGGTCTTTTCTATGGCTAACGCAAATATTACAGTTAACATTATATACACCGTAACTTACCGTTTATGAAGACTTTCAATGTAAGTGAAACCAGTAATGATGTTCGACGTATCAGCGATGGTCATTTCTTTTAAATACATAGTCTATATTTCTATAATGTGCCTTGATAAACAAGTTATTAGCATTTGTTTCACCTCATACATACACATATCCATACTGGACATTACAGTACGATCTACATACAAATCAATAAGATCAATTGCATAATAATCATGTATATGGTTCAATTTCTTGAGGTGAAATGGAATATGCCCTGACAGTCTTCTTATCAGTATTACAAATCATAAAACATCACATACAACACTGAACTAATGGCTAATCCAAAAATGTAAACATCAGAATCTCACCTTAGATGAGTAAAATTCTGATAGAAAACGTTGCTATTACAAAACCGCTTGTTTGGCTAAAGAATCTCTCCTGACTCACTCTATGAGCTGCAGCTGATCTCTAAGTTTGGTTCGTTAACTTTGATATCTGTTAAAAAACAGTACAAAAAAAACTGTATAAAAATGAATCAAGCTCTCAAGTTTCCTTATGAAAATTGCACAGCATTATCATTTCAAATGGTTTTCTTCTTTAAAATAACAAGCTGGTATTATGAGTGTCATCTTATAAAATCTCTCACTTGTTTTTACTCATTCACAAAATGATAATTTGGATTTGCTGCACTTCTAATCCAGTTCTGTATCATTTATACCGTCAAATCGTCTGACCTTGCACGGCTGCTGGCCTTGCTGAGGCTGCTGAGGGGTCGCGTGTCTTCTATTGTCTCGCTCGCTTCCACAGCCACCTCATCTTCATCTAGACACAGAACGGCTGCTGCACTTGGCCCTATCACAGTGGTCTGGGCATAAGAGGGCAACATTTCGTCATACACCTTGGAGACATCTTTCTTCGATGCACCTGCATCATCTGATTTCTCCTCAAATGGTTTGTAGGAAGCCGGCAGCCTTCCTGCCTCCATCCCTGTCACCTCAGTCATGGGAAAGAAGTGTGATGTGGTCTTGTCCTCCTCCAGCAGCTTGTAGCCTCTGGCCTTCTGAATGGAGGACACTGCCATGGAATGCAAGGCCTTTTCAGTTGCCCCTGGTCCCTCGACCTGCGGCCGGGCTGGTTTGCGGAATGCGAAGTGGATCTTTTTTAGCCCTAAATGGCTGATTTCTACAAAGTTGAGAAAAAGGGAGACACAGGCCACGGCCAGCATGAAGATGATAAAAACCGTTTTCTCTGTAGGTCTCGAGACAAAGCAGTCGACTGTGTTCGGGCACGGCCAGCGGCTACACTTGTAGAGCGGCAGGATTCTGAAGCCATACAGGTAGTACTGGCCCACCACAAAGCCCACCTCAAAGAGAGTCTTGAAGATGATGTGACAGATATAGGTCCTCAACAGCGTGCCCTCAAGACGAAACTTCTTGCTTCCCTTTGTGCTGGTTTCCTTGGCCGTACGGACGCTTCCCTGATCGGGTGCCAGCGGCAGCCTCTCCTCGTTCATCTCTTGCTGTCTGTTAAGTTCTGCCTCCTCTCTTTCCTTGCGTTTCTCCTCCATATGTACGTGGTGGACGGCATGGCCCACGTACACCAAAGAAGGTGTGGAAACAAAGATGATCTGGAGAACCCACAGACGAATGTGTGAAATAGGGAAGGCCTCGTCGTAGCAAACGTTCTCACAACCTGGCTGCTGGGTGTTGCACACGTAATCCGACTGCTCATCGCCCCACACAAATTCCGCAGCCGTGCCCAGAATGAGGATTCGGAAGATGAAGAGCACAGTGAGCCACACCCTACCGATCACCGTAGAATGCTCATTTACTTCCTCAAGGATGTTGCCAAGGAAACTCCAGTCGCCCATGGTTGACTGTCAGCACTGCAGATGGCCAAAGGAAATGAGATGTTGAAGAACAACCAAAGATATGAAATAGATCCTAAATAGTATCACAAAGATCTGAAGATTAGAACTTGTTACATTAGCAATGTCCCAACCAACTGATGAAATAGCAAACCGGTTGGTTATGGAGTCATAAGTTAATAATATTAGTAATATTTACATTTCAATGTTGGAAAACATTAAATGTAATTAAAAATTCATTCATTCACATGTAATTCCTTCATTTAAAACTTGTTTACATCATTTTGTAGTTTCCGTTGCATTCAATAACCATTTAGAAACCTTATCAAATTGATAATAAACCTTATCAAATCAAGATACATTTTTTAATTTCTAATCTGATCAAACTAACAAGCTCTTATATAGTTACAAAATACTTTACCCTGTAAAAAGTTACAAAACTCAAAAATGAGCAAACCGCACCGCAGCTAAAGTAAGTGCACAGATTTTCTCATCCTCCAAAGTCTATATCGAACGAAAACATCAATACAGGTAAATAGAATGAAATGGGCAACTTGCCACAGGAAGAGCTCTGGAGTATTTGTGTTTCTCCTTCTCTTGGCACGCTGTGGTATGAAGTGAACTTTTTGCTCTCTGGTTCCCACCTATGGCCTCCAATCCCTGTCGCCCGAGTGAGCAGAAGTGAGTGAATCCAGTCTGATGGTTGGTTTAGTTTGATGCAATATTTAAGCTGGGAGCCAGACAGCCTTTATTCAGAGGGCGACGGATGGTGACGCGGAGTACAATAGGATTCGCAAACACAAATGCAAACGTATATGATGCTGGCATTGGGAAAACGTGTGATTTTAATGGTGTAAACATGATGTGGTGCTAACTCAAAAACTGTTGTATGAAACAGAAGAGGCTTTTAATGAATTGACTCCGCTGTTATTTGGACTTTGACAGGAAGTGGAAGGGTGGCTTGATTTATTTATAGGCCTAAATGTGATTATTGGGCATTTTGTTTCTTGGCCATGTTTGTTAACAGATCATAATTTTCTAATGCTATGCTACAGGCTAAAACTATCACAAAAGTTTTTATCTGTTGTACTTTAAAGGTATTTTCTAGAAGGCTAGCAACAGGCTAGTTTGCAGATAAGCAATAGAATGCTGATCCAGTTTGTAAATTTATTTTCCTTATTCAAAATGTATCAAACATCATTATGAAAATATGCGCTTAAAAATTCAAATATATTTGTATGATTCATTGAGACAGAAGTGCTCTCTTAGGAATCAAATATTGTTTCGCGGTATGAACTCTTGATCTAATCGCTGCAGCGCATTTCCTTAGAAATGTGCCCAGAGTTACATTAAAAATGTTTCATAACAGCGCCGGTTCAAACTGAAGTGAGAGATATTTATCTTGATGTTTTGGTTCTCATGTGATGCTCTGACATAATAATGCATGAGGACATCATGTTACTGTGCAATGTGGATGCATAATAATAGTTTATTGTGTTAAAACTCAGACCAGCTTTATTTTTATTCAAGTTATGAAATGGACTTTGTTAGACTGAGGAATGGTTAGGTTAAGAAGTTTTTACAAAAAGTCAACATGGCAAGCCGACAGAGTCAAGTCTACCTGTAATCCATCCAGTCATAACTCTAATTATAAAAATTGTGGATTGTTTTATCCAACTGGAATGTGGTTTATAAATGACATCAGTGATAGTTATATATGAACATTAAATATTAAGCAGGAGAATATTTCAATTACGGTGGTCATGAGATTCTGTGCAAAAGCGTCACAAGCTGGCATAAAAAACATACTCTTAGCTATGAAACAAGAATAATATAGTGAACCCGATGACCTTGTTGCATTTACTCAGGCAAGAGAACAGAAAAGTATTTGTGTACTCATTTGACCAGCAGAAATAATAACTGAATCCACTGTGATGGGTGGAGAACAGAGAAGCTAACAGAAGTGAGTGGTTGTGCTCTGTGGGAGCGCACATCTAATAATTCAAGACACCCGTGTTAAAAGTTGTGAAACAAAACATCCTTTGTGCAAATATCAAGCACATTTCCTGCAATTTTATAGATGTCAGCAGATTTACTGCTATTTAATATAATTTAATACTGCATTGATTACATGTTTTTGGATATAAATTGATTTGTTGGGAACTGATTACAAAAATCCATGTCTTTTTTAAGCTGATGTAGTCTAACAATAAATAAATGATCAGTTATAGTCTACCTACAGCAAGGGTTGCCAAATACTCCTCGGAAAACAACTCTTCCATGACTTTTCAACAAAACTCCATCCTAGCAGCTCGGCATCATTGGCAAAGAGTATGTTAAAAGTTTGCTCATATTGTCTTTATGTTAGCTTGACCCTGGAAGCTTCATTTAAAGGCTACTTGTTGATATTGGCAGCACTGGCAAACTAAGCCAGCAGTGGAGTGGTGAATGAGCATCAGGATTTTAAACAAAGGCATGATGTCATGATAAAGTCCGCCGTGTCTATTGAACGTGCGCGTTGGGGCGTGACTGCAGATTGTGCTAATGAAGCAGGCCCCAGGCTATGGCTAAGCATTGGACCATACCTCAAACAAAGTTATCTTACGACGATCTGCCTACATGCGGTTGTGCCACGTTTCCTGCTCCTGAGGGAAGATTTAGCTGACAGCTATAAAAATACATAGGATGCAGGGAATGGCTAGCAGTCGCCTGTAGGTAGCATTAACCATTAGTGGTAGAAAACGCAGGGACCATCACGTCCCATGGGCTCTCAATGTCAAAACATTAAAATCTGAGTTCACTGCTAAAAAAACTGTTTAACTCTTTTCTGTTTAACTTTTTTTCAGGTTATAGCTGGCCCCCCAGTCTGCTCATGCTGGTCTGGTTTGCTGGTTAGAGGAGCCAGTACGCTAACCAGCCAATGCAGCTGAACAAAAGCATGGGCAGACTGAGAGATCAGCTGAAGACCAGCTTGGCTAGGTTTAGACCAGTTTGACAAGTTAAGACTAGCAATCCATCTTATGCAGTGTTGAAGGTAAATGTAGAAAGATGGTGTAGGTTTACTTAGATTTAAATTTTCAGGGCAAAGTTGTATTAAAATCTTAAAGTCCCCCAGTATAAAAGACCATTTTGGAGCTGCTTGAGTTTCCATGCGGGCCTGTGCTAGTTGCTGTCTGCTGCTGGTCTATTAGGCAGACCTAGAATCCTATGAATAATAACTACTATCTTTAAGAACAACATCGAAATGTGTAAAACAGTAAATTTCCAAACGCTGCTCACACAGACTCCAGCATGGTTTGATTGTGCACTCCATCCTCTTGTTCTTCTGTAGTAATCCTCATTAATCTCTACTTCAGCACCAGCCATTTGATAGATCCAGTGTGCGTGTCTCTCTTCTCTGTTCTTTGTGCATGCCAGAGATACCAGCTACAATAAGGAGGATTTACCTGATCCAGTTCACTTCCAATCCATGTGCTAGACTGTAGAGTGAATGAAACCTCACTGTAAACTTGCAGAGCGAAGTTACTGCATTCTACTGAAAATCTAATCTTCACTGGGACATAAGGTACAAGAACAATAACGATAAATATAAATTAAACACTATTCTAAAATTTAAGGGAATGCTATGGATACTGTACTATAACGATAATGACACAAAGGAATAATATTATTGGGATCACTTTTTTCCAGTGGATGAACAATAAAACAGTGACAGCCAATCAAAACCCTTTACTGCAATTTACTGCATGTTATAAACCATTATCAATTTTATCGTGGCATGGACGCTAATATAGTCTTCATTAGTTAACTTTATAGTTATCGGTCTTGCTGTGAATGGGCCTTAACTTTAGTCTTTTTTGGTTTTAGGATTTGACCTGGTTCTTTTTAGCATGGACTACTCACTGGCCACAGAGGAAACAGACACTAAAGAGCAACTGTAGCAAGAAACATACATCATTTTGGGCTAAATCTGGCTTTTGCTACATAACATTCTCCTGGAAGTAGGGTAACAAATGTCCATCTTACCACACCCTAAACAGCAGTCCCAACTTTCTGTGGCCTTTAACGTATCACCTACGATAGAGAATTGGCAGGCGTAAGAGTGCAGAAAAAGTGATCAATTGTTCTGTCCAGTCTCACAGGAAATGGATAAGGGACTTCCTGAATGTGTGAGCTTGAGTTAGGGTACAGCAGGAGGAAAAAAAGGCCCATGTGAATATAACGGAGAGACGGAAGAAGAGTGGCCACAAAGGGACACAAAAAAAACAACTGCAGTCATCCTGTAATGGACTTAGTAAACAAATTATAAAAGAAGGTTTAAAAGGGGGAAATCCAAAGCGTTTGTTTGTCTTGTGTATCACTTGACAAATGTGAGATATAAGGATGTTTGCAAGAGAGCGATGATGCTAACAATGCTTGTTTCGAATAAATTCCATTTCTTCAGTTCTTTGTACAGTGTAGAAACACATACAAAGAACAACAGGAGAGTAGCACCTTCATCTTCAGACTTCTGGTTGTCTGGCACTTCCTCTCAGCCAAGATTCTGTCAGGATGCTGCTGGATTTCTCTCTCAGATAACCCTGATATCACTCGCCAATGTTCTGCAGCTTCTCAGCTCGTCTTAAAAACAGACAGATGTCACGTTAGCAAGATTAGCTTTACACTTTACGTGTGAATAAAACAACACTCAAGTCCAACGATTCAAAATACTTTTATTACTGTTGAGTGGTTTCTTAGGGCAAAATGTTTCTCTCTGTCTTTGTAAGTTGCTTTGGATAAAAGCGTCTGCTAAATGAATAAATGTAAAAAAAAAATGCACAAACACACCTTTCACGCAACATAACTCGCACAATAAAGTTAGTTTTAATTTAAACAGTCCATATACTGTTTTCATTCAGAACAAAACATTTTCTCAGTGTGCATCCACAAAACATGAGCTTCACAGCTGTTGGATAACAGCAATTGAACAAATGACTCAGAAAAGATAAATTAGCTGTGAGAAAAGGTCTAGTATCATTTTGTCTGCAGATGCCACTTGGTTTGATATGCATTTGATGTTTTATCTTCTGATGTCCAGACATTCTCTAACCTCCGGCCTCATCATTTTAAAGCGGAGTTTAAATATCAGATCTGAAAGGGAATCTATTGTCTGAGCACAGCCGTTGTGAGGACAGAGACATGAATAAGGATTTTGTGACATTTGCTGAGTGTGGAAGGCTTCATCTTTTCTCCATTGTTTCAGAAGGGTGACAGACAGGGGGAGATGGAAACTCACACCAAGAGGTTAGTCTTCGTTTTTGCAATACCTCTTTGAACAATGCAAAGGTTTAGTTTGGCTTTTGCGCAGCTTTGGAGAGGCTTTTTTGTGTAATAATCTGCAGCTGTTAAGAAACAATTAAGGTCAATGAGGGACAAAAGGATATGTGAAGGGTCAGGGCAGGTCACCAGCCCTACAACAGTTCTTGCAATAGTTTCTAGGTGAATGCTTACCCCATAAATATTGACTATGCTCCCTAAACCCATGTGCAACTAAGAGGCAAATTATGATTCATGGATGTGAAAACTAAAGCCATTTGGCTATTTAAAAAAGCTATTCAAAAAGGGGAAATAATTTTGGTATTTCACCCAAACTTCCTGTTTAAATAGGAAATACACCCACAGAGGACAAAGAACTGTGCTAATCTTTGCTTTATCTTCTATGAATAAAAAAGTGTTCGAAGACTGTTAACTTAGTTGACCTTTTGCTGTTTGAGCAAACACACATCATTTACACTCTGCTCTGCTCTTTGCAGACCATGTTGAGCATGCTCAGAGGGGTTGAGGTTCAGGCAGATGAATGGTCCTCTTCACACAGCCGCAGGGCTAAATGTGGAGAAAGGCGTTTTATCACTGTCCGTATAAGCAGGGCTGAGCGGGAGTGACAGAGATCATCAGAATGTTAATGACAACTTAAAGTGTTGCAGTCACACTTTATTGTAAGTGCTTCCTGTACCTAGACCAGCTGAGGGAACTAGAGCAACATTCGTTTGTATTAGCAGTGGTGCTTGCTTAAACAAGACAATGTTAAGTATTAAATTTTATTTGTGCTACGGACGTAAATTGGACAAACCAAGAAACCATTATAACTCGGAGGAAACCACTGATGCAAATGCATTTTATTATGCATATCAGAGGCAGATATACTGTATGAATGAAACCCAGTTCAGGCATATCAGAGACATAAAACTCCAGATTAATCAAACTAAATGGTTGCCCAAAGCTAACCCGGTCACATGGTGTGACTCTTAAAAGTCCCATTTCCAGTCTCTGACGACTGCTCGTTCAAGGACTTATCATGTGCTTGCATGCTTGTATTTCAGGATTAAAGAAGGATTATAAAAGAGATATTTGTTGTTGTGTGGATGCTGTTACAGGGGTCGTGTGGAAGACAATCAGACACGGTGTAATGTTTAATCCTCCTGTTCACTCAAGAGTTTCCCGACGTCATTTACATTTTGGACCCATAAATGTTGTGTAACTTACTAACCTACAAAGTCCATACACTTAAAAATACAAGTGTAATGAACTTAAAATTGTCAGTTCAATATGCTGTGAGGAATACCCATAAGCCCTTGCACCTGAATATTTATGCTTGGTCAGGGAATAAGAATTGATGGGTCACTTACGTAGTTGTTCATAAGAGATTATAAAGGTTAGACTTTCTAGTATTATTGATTTTATGTTGTAAAAAATAGTTTTCTGTGAAGTCACAGATCAGGTGTTTGCTCTGGCAAACATGGACCCTGTTCAAAACAACACATATATGCCCACAATAAGTCAGTCATGAAATCTGTGTTATAACATTCTGAAATACACACATAAACACCAACATAAATGAATTTAACTATGCAAGTTCAGTCTACATTTAAGTGAACTGAAATATTCAAGTACTGAGGGAGTGTTTTGGTGAATGTTTATATATGAGTTGGCACAACTTCCGCCACTAACGAAAATCTTTGCAGCCGGTTGCTTTGTTTTAAGTTAACTCAACTTTTTATTTTTTACAAAGCAGTTTGAGATCCAATAGCTCTTTTAATGGCTAAGAAAACATACATACTATCAACATTGAACTATCAGGTTCATACTTCATGGTTTATGTAAACATATAATAAACAAAGTTTCAACATAATATCATGCTTCAAATGACCCCCATTAAAAATGTGATAAAAATGTGATCATTACTCTGTGAAAACCTAGCTTCAAAACCATGTGCCACTGGGTCTTGAGTATGAAATAATAGGTCAACTTTAAAGCTGCAGTCTGTAACTTTTGCCTCTCTAACGCCATCTCTGTTTAAAACACAAAATTACAAGTTACTTGCAGAGTTATTTTTAACATGCACAAGTTTAAATTCTAAACAACTGCTGGAAGAACAAGATACAAAAGCTCCATCATCCTGGCCATACAGTAGCTGGATCTTCTTTCTGCTTATAAACGATACAGACAAACTGACATTTCCTGTAAAATGGAACCAGAGAGCGTAAATTATAAATCATTATTATAAAATTACTGTTGCAAATCAGGGTAAGGTAAAAGAGATCATTTCGAACACTGATCCGCTGTGTATTTGCTACATAACTGTAATCATTTAAGCTTTTTTAAACATAAAAGTTACAGCTTTAAAATAACTATATCATTATTCCAGCATGAGAGGGAGACTCCTGGGTCTTAAACAGCAAGAAAATCATGTAAACAGAACATGCACTAGTGTTAAAACGACACCACACACTTTACTGTTCATTACTGTTCACTGTCCATTTTCTCAGTTGAAATGTTCATCATAGCTTCTGCTAAACCAGATGTTGTCATGTCAGCTGGACCACTCATTCAGTCTGTTTTCTACAGCTCTCTACAGCTTATAATTGCAGAGAGACAGAGTCAAATTCCCATTGTTTCTCAATATAATCTCACTTTCCTTCCTGATAATGAGATATTATTCCTCCAGCTAAAATAGAGCGGCAGTCCGGCCCTGGAGAGGAGAAGGAGGTGGAGGAGCAATGGGAGGGAATAAAGGAGGGCAGAGGAGCAGGACGGGAGAGGCATGACCACCGCTGCTATTTCTTAATATGCCCCTTGAATGCGAGAGCATTTCCATCTTATCCAGCACTGGGGTTGGCCTGCGAGCAGCTGTTTCTGATTATCAGCCTGTCTACAATCTGTCGTCCACTGAACATCACACTGTCACCATTCTGAAGAGGACCCGGACCCTTCTGGAAGAGGACCCATTGATCTGTTTATTTTTAATGCCACAAATATCAGAAAGATTAATGCTCATGTGGGGGTGACTGTCTACAAACACCATCCGACATACATTAATTCAACCTTTCTTTGAAGAAAAACCACAGCAAGTCATCGGTCCATCCTCCAATCATTTATGGTTGAAAGAGACAGCTTGAACGGGGTAATAAAGAGTCCATTGTGCCATCAGCTCACAGAGTGCAAGAGGCTCTTCTTCACTGACACACAAGAAACTGAACTCAAAACTCAATCTGTTTGTCAGGACAGACTTGTAGCCACAACTCTGCCCTGTCAGGAGAAGAGGAAAATACCTCCTTCACCCTGAAAACCTGCTGAGGTGTCAACACACCTGCCACAACCCTCAAACATCTCTACCTCTGAGGAACCATCAAACAGTCTGGCTCTACTCTAGATCATCTAATCAAGTCTTTAGTCTTTAGTGCTCTGATCAGAGGTAGAGCCCTGCTCTGAGAGACACTGAACCTCAGGCACTAATCACAGATAGCATACGAACAGAACAATATATCAAAGCTAAACATCTTCGGCTAAAGCTCGGGGGTCTCTGAGGGCTTCGTGACTGGCAGCCTGAAAAGTAGTTCTGGCAGCTAATCCCACATCTTTAAAGGGGAAGAGAAGCATCTTGGGTAAAGACGTAGACCATAGAAGAATCTGTCAATCAACATTTCAAAAAGGCAATTCCTTACCCATCGGTCTGCAGAAGGAACAACCCACCTGACGGATCATTACGAGACACCTGTTGGTCAACTACTGCAAAAGGTACAAGGGAGGGGTTGTTTTACATAAATAGGATTATTTCTGAGGTACAGTTCATTCAATGTATACTTTTTATCAGTGATTTAAGGGAATCACACAATAAACGCAGACTGAGTACAGTAAATGATGTACCATTGGACCTGCATGCAATAAACGCAGACTGAGTATAGTAAATTGGCTTTGGCTAGTTACTTGATTAAGTGTGGACTCTGCAGAACCTTATCTTTGTGGTAACTGTCGGCTTAAACAAATTAAAGTCTTCATGAACTCTCCATGAACTTATTAACTGATTTAATACTGCAGGTAAAGACTTCATATATTAAAGTTATATCAATATTATTCACAGATCTTTCTTTTAGGGGGAGTCTCAAGAGGATTTTTGTACTGTTTGCCACTGGGGTGTGTACAACCCTGGCACATAAATGCACAGGGCTATATTGATATTAATTAAGAAACAATTTCAAACAAATAGCCACAATGAGAGGAAACGAGTGAAAAAGGCTGGCTTTAAACAAAAGTATTTTCATGCACGTTTCATACACAATTCTAACTGTGTATAAAATCTAAACAAACTTGCCTTGGCATGCCTTATTAAAAATGATTAAAACGTAATTAATGTTTGACAATGTTTGAAGGGAGAAGAATATTTTTGCTACCCATTTAAATTCTGTATGAGTTCAGTTGGCGCTTCTCTGAATCTAACCTCACAGTATTTGGCAGTGGATCAATATTAGATCTCTCTGCTAAATTAACATGCTGGGAACTAATGGGAAAGCCTTATGAATAGACAGCTATAATGATTCCCAGGAGAGGGTCTTTGAATACACACACACACAGAATGAGACCCACAGACTTATGGAGATGGAGTAGATGGAGTATCTGATAACAAGATTCAATCTGTTAGGCTTAGCCTTGCTGCCCTTTTTGCTATTCTGAGTTTCCAGATGTGAATTTATTTTGGTAACGCTTTCAGCACCATTAAACAGCTGAACGCAGCCCCATCACGCACACACCCACTCTTCTGAAAATACTTGTCACACCCCAGCTCATCGTCTTAGTACGACTAGTGGCCTATAAACCTAGTCCTCAGATTTCAAAGAAGACTATCAGACGACTTCAAAGTTCTTGCAGCTCAATTGGTAGAGCATTGCATTAACAGCGCAAAGGTCACAGGTTCAAGCCCCAGGTAAGAAACATGATGATAAACATAAAATGTGCTGTAAGTTGCTTTCAGTGAAAGCCAAATTATAAAATGTCCATTTTATTCGCTCAAAATGTTGACATCCATTCATGACAGTAGCAGCAAGTTCCAATTATTTGTGAACAAATGTTTCATTTGAGTTGCATCTTTTCAATGAATTGGTTGATTCAGTTCACTGAGTCATTGATTTAGTTGCAGTTTAAAATCTGAAGTGGAAAGTTGTAATTGAACAGTGACCTAAATTTCTTTCGCACAAGGCCATCGAAACTCTCATGACTTCAGAAAACTAAGACGAAATATAGTGTGTAAGAAATCTGGACCACTTTAATAATTTCATTATGCTGAAGAAAGAGAAAAGCTAAGATATTTTTCAAAAATGTATCCGTGTATCTTTTTACTGAAAAAACTCAGTTACTACCTGAAGGTAAAAAATCATCAAAAATGGGTGAACTGTTCCTGAAACTTTTTCCATCATTTACTCACCCATATGTCATTCCAAACCTGTGTAACTTTTTTCTTCTGTGAAACACAAAAGGAGATATTTTGAGAAATGTCTCAGTGTCTATACAATATACAAGTCAATGGGTGCCACTGTTGTTTGGTAACCACATACTTCAAATCTTCTTTTGTGTTCCTTAGGGGCAAACAAACAGGTAAACAAGTAGAGCAGAAGGGAGTGGGTCTCTCCCTCTTCGTCCTGAAAGTTTTACTGACACAAAAACAGCGCAGACAAGCGGTCACACGTTCACGTACGGTAAATAACTTGAGCTCTATAATTGAGCAGTCTACTGATTTATGACCTTCATTTTGTCTCACCTGAAAGATTCATGCAATTAAACATGATGCTAAATGTTCTGTATACATAAGAGTCCAATAAGTCAGTACTGACAAAACATCTATTATTTGCTTTAGCTTGAGTTACAGTAAATTATAAGAAAGACATGAGCCCAAGTGTCAAAGTCAAATCTCAGATGTTTCACTGCTTAGACTAAAGTGTCAAACGTGGCTTTGAAAAGCTTCAGGTCTTCAGTTATGAATCTAGGTCAAGGTCAAATGAGTTCTCTTGTGTGCTGTACTTGTCTAAATGGTGAGACTAAATCTTTACATTATGTATTTGGCGGACAAAAAATTCAAACCCATGACATTGCTGTTGATAGCAACAAACTCTATAAAAAGCAGTCAATATTTGGAGAAAAGGTCTCATATTTTGTTAACTCATGGATTTATGGATTTATGTTTGACTCTCTTATAGGATCAACTAATGCATAACTGATAACCAAACAGTTCACATAGTTACGTTTAAAACAGAATGATGTTGTTGTTTCAGAGTTTTTTCTGAAACAACGTTTTTTCTTCCAGAGCTATATAGTATGCATAATATATATCTGAATTTTAAAGGACAGATTTATGCGATAGATACTATATTATATACACAGCCTAAATTACAATTAACATTAAAGTCAATTAAAATCATTAGCCAAGTGGTTATATCAAAACTTGTTAACTATTTAGAAGGCTGTTAATAAAGACTGGAAATCCCCTGCAGAAACATATTCTTATACTGAGTAGCTCTGAAATGGGTCTGTTTGCACAGAGTGTTTCTGTAGTTAAATTTATATCCGAATGTTTTTCAGTGCTTCCCCTAGAGACATGACTTCTAAAACATACACAGTCTTACCAAAGTTCACATGTGAAAGCACTGAGAATATTCTGGCATCCCACTTCCCATAAACCCTCTGAGTACTGACACAGAGAGAGAAACAGATATCATGATCTCTCTATATGCATAATATAATACTATATAACCAAATATTGTACTGTATTCTTAACAGTCTGCCCCATCCCAAAGGCACAATGAAATATTTTACATTTTATAAAGTTCATTCATGAACTGGAAAGTAAACTAAATGTAGCACTTAAACATGCTGATTGTATTTTAATATACTACATTTTTACAATGTTACAGTTAATGTTCCTTGGTACATTTTCATAGTTATTTTACGATGATAACAGGAAGCGCTCAGAAATAAACTAAACCTTTAAAAACCCTGTAAACATGAAGATAAATGCCACTAAATATTTGCTGCTTTGTTTATTTTTAGCAGCAGGTTTCTAAAATTCCTCTGTCTTTTTTTCCCAGACTCCCAGCATCCGACTGTGAGAAAAGCACAAAGACTAAATATACAGTTCCTGCAAATTTGAAAAACATTGCATTACGTTTGTTTTCTACTAGTATGAACAAACACTAGGCAGTACAATTTATTACTATAATAATAATAATAATTTTGATAGATTCAAGATATGCATGCAATGTATGTACATACGGTATACTGGGGCCAGAGCTCTTCAGATAGGATCTCAGAAACAGGTCGATACAATTTTGAAGTTGTATTAAAAAGATATTCTCTCATTCTCGCCTCCTCTTTTTTCTCAGGACCTCCTGATTGATCATGGCTGACTGGAGTTTGCTGGGGAACTTTCTAGAAGAAGTCCAAGAACATTCCACCTCGGTGGGAAAGGTGTGGCTCACCATACTTTTCATCTTCAGGATCCTGGTCCTGGGCACAGCAGCGGAGTCCTCATGGGGTGACGAACAGGAGGATTTCACCTGCGACACTGAGCAACCTGGTTGTGAGAACGTTTGTTATGACCGAGCCTTCCCCATAGCGCACATACGGTACTGGGTGCTACAGATAGTGTTTGTATCCACACCTTCTCTCATCTACATGGGACACGCCATGCACAGAGTCCGCAGAGAGGAGAAGAGAAGAAAAGAGCAGGAAGATGAAGCCGCTCAGAGAGATGGAGAAAAGTACCCTGAGGAAGAAAAGGATTGTGAGGAGGATGCGGGTGGAGGGGGACAAGTGCATTTGAAAGGTGCTCTGCTACAAACATATGTACTTAGCATTCTCCTGCGCAGTGTGATGGAGGTGATCTTCATCGTGGCCCAGTACCTGATCTATGGAGTCTTCCTCAACGCTCTCTATGTGTGCAAGGCCCTGCCATGCCCTCATCCGGTGAACTGCTATATCTCACGACCTACTGAGAAGAATGTGTTTATTGTGTTTATGCTAGCAGTGGCAGCTGTGTCTCTATTGCTTAGCATTGTGGAACTATATCATTTGGCATGGAAACATTTTAAAAAGTGGTTGCATAGCTACAAGGTTTCCAAGCAACGTCCAAACACGCCGTCCACTGTGGCTGCAGTCTCACCAAATCCATCCACGCCCAATCTGGCCTGCACTCCACCTCCTGATTTCAACGAGTGCCTGGTGATATCGCCACCCTCATCGCCCACTGTTCAAACACACACCCACTCTCTCACACACCCGAGCTGCCCGCCCTTTCATGACCGACTGGTGCATCAGCAAAATTCGGTGAACCTGGCCACTGAACGCAACCATGGTCAAGACTACCTTGGGGTGGATTTTTTCAAGATGAGCTTCTCACAAGCACCTGCAGACACACCAAACCTATACGCCTGTCCCTCGTTGCTAAGCAGCGAATTTGTTGAGGACAGGAGAAGGTTTAGCAAGAGCAGCGGAACCAGCAGCCGCATGAGACCAGATGACCTTGCAGTATAGCAATGACCAATCACTTTTGAGAAAGGGATGTCTGGTGTGACAAGGCATAAGCCTGGTACAAGTGATGTTGCACTACATCTTACAGACATATTTTAAAGACACACCAAACATCTGTTCACACATCTGCACAATTGCAAGGGTCATTCAATGTCAACATCTCACTTTAATAGGCTGGACATTTTAACAGATGCATTCATTTTTATTACTGACTAACAAGATAGTTACTGCTTAGTGTTCATGGTAAACTTGATGAGATGTATCCATGTGTATTTATTTTTTGCAATGTGAGGTCAGAATCACTGTGGTCTGAACCATCTAAATCCACATTTGTCATATTTTTTTGCTTGATTTTCACTAAGCCAATGAAAATAAAGAGAGCAGCAAAAACGGCCAGTGGCAAGTTGGAAGCTGTTAAAAACCCTCTTAAACATCAAAAGATCGGACACTGTGAAGAAAGTGGACTCAGAGGGTTTACACAGATGTCTTTAACAAAGACCTGTGAAAACAACATTATGAACACATTCAACTGGATAAAGTCATATTAAAAACATTTTGATCAATTTATAAAAAAGGTAATTTAGCCAGACAAATGATCATACAGCAACATTACTGTAAACTAAGAGACCATTTATCATGGGGAAGGTCTGTAGAAACAACAAAAACTAGAGAAAGAGTTAAATTCTCATGTTCATACTTAAAAAAAACTTTGGAAATAGTCAAGCATTACAATTTGACTTCACCCAAACAATGATGTGTAGTGTAATGCAACTACAAATGTGTTTTTAATAAAAGATATAAAACTGTGCTATTTATGTTGATTTAATGTGGACGTTTTTGCTTCTTTACAGTGTTATGTAATGTTTGTGGTCCAGTATGAACCGGTATGAATAAGGTTTTCCAAATGTTGTTATTAATGTGGAGTAAAATGACTGAAGCTCTACCTGCACATTTGTTTTGTTACAAACAACAGTAACTTAAGCATATTTCTCTGAATTGTTTTGAAGCAAATCCATCCACAGACATTTCGCTACGCCACCACTAGATGGAAACCCCGTTTCCACTGTATGTAGTAGTCAAGGTGAAGGGAAGCTGCATGTCAGAGAACCATCTGAAGGCCGCTCGTGTGTCATTGTAAAGCTTAAGTGTTTTACATTTTGTGCTGGTACATAAAAAGCATCCAGACATGCTTTCTGGTCTCTGTGCAGCTGCTGCACAATGTTAACCTCAGCTAAAATTAGCCGTGCAGCACAAGAGCCACTCACCATCATTCCATGTGTGTGCACTTCAATGTTCATTTTAAAAGAGCTCGGGAAAACGGGTGACGGGACGGAGTGGGACAAACTGAAGGCAAGACAAATATGAAATGATAGACAAAGAATTAACCTCAAATGGTATACATGTCAAGTCTGTAAAGGTATTCACATGGCAGTGATCAGAATTCATAACATTTCAGTTTACAATAAACATTATACTTTAAGTTTATACATTTTTTTTATACAAGCCACTGTATCTTTTAAACTGTATGGCAAATGTATTGGTGAATGTGACTTATGACCTGGAATCACTATCTTCACTGTAAATCTGCTAACATTTGTCATTCACATTTGTTTCTCGCACCCACGTGTTTATTTATTCTATATTTTGGCTATATTAATTATGCTTTTAACTACAACACAGAAAACACGAGTTCATTCGGGCCCGTCAATGCATCTCAAGTTGTAACTTACTTGTCATTTGCTTATCCAAAGTGAATTGCAAATGTATGTATTACAGGTACAAGCCCCTTGAGGCATTTAAAAGGTAAATGCATTGCTTAAAAAGCCCACACCTCTTACAGGATTTACATTACAACCTACATTTTGAACACCAGACTAGATTAACCATTTACTACACCACCCCCAAATCTATAATTAAATGTAATATTTACCACCCCAATACCATTATTTAAAACATTCATGGCAACAGATCATGAACAATCAATTGGGCAAAGGGAAAATGTGTTGCCTAAAAGTTGCTTAAAGTCGCAATTTCTTTTTTACCTTTACCTACTATGGTAACAAAGATGGCATAACCTACACCTCCACTAGGGGGCATAAGAAGACCATTAAGACTGATGACAAACACAGGCACTCAAACTCTTTATACCAAACAATATATTTTATTTGTCGTCCAACCACAGCCCAGCCTTAAGAAGTGGTTCAGTACCAAATTCAATGGAGTTACACATGACGAGCATCAACACAGGAAGGGCAGGGACAAGAGGACAACCTATTAGCTTTTTTCTGTTTTTGTTTTAATAATCATTTCTTTTCTACAAAAAACAAACAAACAAAAAGATAAGCTCACCCTCCAGTAGCTCAGATGTTGCACTGTCAGCGCTGCACTGTACACAGCAAAGCGATTAAAAAAAATCTTTTCAATGCATTCTGCAGTGGTGGAAAACGGTGACAGCCTTACTGCAGTCCTTGCCGGACAGACATGGATATGCAGATAGCAGCCTGAGCGTCACTGCAGAAATGAGTGCTGGTTTATGGGAAACAAAAATGTCCCTCACCCCTCATAGTCACCCTCACTTGTACCCAGGCCAGCTCACAGAAGTTTCCAAAATGGGAACAGGAGACCACACTGCATACATCTGATTACTGCTCCTACCGACTGTCAAAGTGTCTCTCTCTACAGTTAAGAAAGAAGAAAAGGAAAACACTTTATTCTTTACAGTTAATTCTTGTGCTTTTTTAATAATACTATGATCTGTATGAGGTCTTAGTTTGGTTTTATTATACACTGGAGTAGCAAAGAAAATTAAATTTAAAATATTCTGTACGCCCCACAGTACACGGTATTTTGTGGTGTTGTGTCATGTATTAGCCACAACCACCTCAATCCCCCCTTTACAAATGAAAAAGGAAAAACTATAGAAACCACTGGTAGAATCCCTTTAACAACACAAGTACAGTACACACATACAAAGAGCATTTCCTGTCTGGAAGGAAGTGATGCAATGAGATGTAAACATATAGCCAAGACGGTGCACCTTGTGACAAAATGTTCCTTGACTTTTCCATTTTCACGTTTGTTCTTTCAGTTCATTTTAACAAACAATCTTTCTTGGTTTCCACCCATATATAAAAGTACATTGACACCTTTAGACTTTCATACTTGGATTGCTGCAGGCTTTATATGTGGCAACCTATCCACAGTATCAAGGAAATATCTTTGACATTACTCAGTCTTGTAAATTCCATATACATTCCCAAGTTTCCAAAAAAAAAGAGCCTATCCCAAACTGTGCCTGAGTCCAATGTTGAGGAAAACACACTTAGCCTCTCACACTGCCACCTGTTAAATGACACTAATCACTGTAGAGGATTCCCTGTGAACACATCCATGTGTATGTGACAGTTGCCCATCACTGTGTAAGATATAAACCTTGTTCTACACAGGTGTCAGGGTGTGTATGTGCACAGAAAATGTCCTGGTTTCCACACATCTCTATAAGAACACAAAGTATCTTTTTTGTATTTCTTTATGAAGGTGTTTTTATTTCACAGGTTATGCAGTTTTGATTGTTTCTAACTATAGTGAAGGCTCAAAACATTATATTCCCAGGGTTTCCTGGACCAGGATTAAATCCCATGCCCATATCAGCTGCCATTCCTCGAGGCCTCATCTGAGAAGGCATCATCATAGTCTGCTGAGGACCACTCATCCCTTGTAGTGACATCATCATATTAGGAGAGCCCACAGGTCCAGGGTGGTTGTACATTGGCCTTTCTTTTCCCTGCATCATTCCAGGGCCTCCCATCATTCCTGGTTGCTGCCCAGGAGACAACATCCTGTGCTGAGGCCCCATCATACCTTGACCCATGAAACCAGGGGGCCTCATGGGGTTATGCCCTGGATTACCCATGGGCATGTCCTGTCCCATGTGTCCAGGGCCTGGAGGACCTCCCATTCCCTGCATGGGGAGGCCCATTCTTGGGTTTCCCTCACCCATCATCCCCTGCATTTGGGGGAAGCCAGGTGGGCCGGACGGGTGGGATGGCTTCCCACCAGGGGCATCTCCACCACGAGGGAAATAGGACAGTGTCTGGCTGGGCTTCTCAGAAGGAATAATTCGAGAAAGATCAAACTCAGGGATACCTGATGCACCTGGTCGCATCACCTCATGTAGATCAGAGTCATTGAAGACACCTGGCATGTTATTGAATTCCTGGCCTCCTGGAGTATTAGGTTTACACATACCTGGCTCTCCAACAGGCCCATGAGGCATACTGCCCATCCTTCCCAGTGGGCCTCCTTCACCCTGGAAACCCATCCCATGAGGAAACCCACTCTGGGGTCCAGGTCCATTGTGAGGAAAGGGGACCTGCTGTGGAGGTGACTGCCCTTGGGGAAAGCCCTGTCCTCTGTGAGGAAGACCCATGCGTCCCTGTGACATCATCTGGTTGTTGCCCATGCCAGGGTCTTGGGAGACTGGGTTCATCATCATACCATGAGGTATCATGCCTGGGCCCATAGGCCCACCATGAGGAGGCATATTGGGGCCCATGGGGTTAGGTGAGGGCATCTGGTTTGGCATACCATGTGAAAGTGGCTGGGAGCCCATAGTGTTCATCCCCATTGGGCTAAGGGACGGCATAGGGCCAGAAGAGTTGGGTGTCATCATTCGAGGATGACTCTGGTGATGGTTCACACCCATTCCTACAAAGAGAACAAAAACCCTTGTGATTTTCATGAAAAAGGTCCTTAAATTGTCACATTTAGGACTTTTCATTGATTCATATGCACACTGTCACTTACCAGTCATGCTATTGTTCATAGATGGCAGATTTGGAGATCGGGCAGGAGGCGAGTCGTCATCAGAGCTGGCCACAGTTTTGATTGCATCATGGTACAGAGGTGTAGAGCTAGGCATGGTAAACTTGGACATGCGAGACATCATAATTGCAAGAGGATTTTGGGATAGCGTTGGCTCTGGGGGTATGGGGTACGGGCTGCTGGATGGAAGACTTCCTGGAACATTGATGGAGCCTGGCTGACTGGAGGAGCTACTGGATGGAGGAGCTGAAGAAGGATTACCACCTGGGAGGGGAATACAGGATAGAAGAGGTTATATGAAGAGATGAGAGAAGAGCAACATTTACCAATGACCCTTTCTTTGACACCTATTAGGCCAATGGCTGCTACAAACACAAAAAAAGGTCCTGCTATAACAGTATTATTTGCAGAGCTAATTGTAATCAAATAAAAGAACAACAACCAATAAATTATAAGACACAGAACAAAGACTGTATCCATGTGTAAGTAGCAGTACAAAAATTTTCAAGGCAAGTCATACTATTCAGATTACCTTGCTCAACACTGCCCATCATATTTGGTGATGTCATGCTAAGGGGAGGCTTGTTCTGGGGGATTCCTGGGCTTTGCATGGGTGGCTTGGGCGATGATGTCCAGCCAGGGGAGGGGGCAGGAAGTGAAGGAGACTTCATATGGACGGGTGATGCCCCCGCTGACCCCATCATAGGAGGAGATTTAATGGCTGCAGCTGCGGCGACTGCTGCAGCTGATGGCCCACTAAGCATGCCAGCCAGCTGGGATGGCGTCTGTGGAGACTTGAGGTTGCCTGATGGTGAGCCTAGCATGGGTGACTGGACCTGCCGCAGTGTTGGTGACTTTAACGGGTTAACATTGGGTGAGTTAGCAGGACCAGACTGGACACTCAGGTCTGAGGGTTTACGACCTATATGTCTCTGGCCAGGTGGAGGCCCTGAGCTGTTGGGAGCCTGATTTGGTGGTAAAGGAGGCATGTGACTGAGACGACCATTTCCACCAACATTACCACCTCTTTGGTCAGGGCCAAAGGGTGGCTCACCTCTGGGACCTCTTTGATTGCCAGGGCCTTGGGGGCCCATGCCAGGGAACGGTCGATTGTGTCCCATGTTGAGGTCACCTGTGTGGGGCTGGTCAGGAAAAGGAGGCCCCTGCATCATTCTTTGTGGAGGTACCACATTCTCAGCCATTGGTCCGCCACCTTGTCTCATCTTCATAATTTCCTCTGGACTAAGATTCATTGGTGGATCTCTCATTTTGGGGGGCATCATCTGAGGACTAGGCCCCATGTTTACATTGAGATTTCCGGGTCCCATGCCAAATTCTCCCATGTCACGTCCAAGACCTTTTACAAACTCCATCCTTGAGGAAGGGCTCATGGGACCATCACCTGGCATCCGGGGAAACATCATGCCACCCCCATTCCCAGGCTCCATGGGCCTTTGGTTACCCATCATTCGATTCATTTCCATTATCATGCCAGGTGGAAGACCCATGCCTTGTTTATCACCCATACCTTGATGAAACATAGCCTCCTGTACAGCCTGAGGATTGGGGAATCTTTCCACTCGTCCACCTGGACCTCCAAACATTCCCTGGCCAGGTGGAAACCCTCTTCCATCACCCATTTTGGGCATATCATCAGGCCAGTTCATTCCTGGTCTGGGCATAACATTGGGTCCTCCCTCCATATCAGGGTTCATCATACCAGGAAAACCAGGCATCCGCTGCATATGTGGATGCATGCCTCTGGGGCCCATGTTTATCTGGTCAGGGAATGGTTCAGGGCCACCAGGGCCCCACACCTCTCCAGGGTTCATCTGGTAGGGAGGTGGTGGGCCTCGTATCATCCCTCTAGGTCCACCCTGGTGAAGCATCATGTCTCCCATTGGTCTATGCTGCATCTGTTCCTGTTTTCGCTTTTTCTCCTCATAAAACTCCTGCTGTAGTTTCATCCAGGCCATCTGCTCTGGTGTCATATGATCTCCAGGCTCTCCACCAGGACCAGGATGTGAGTTCATAGATCCTGGACCCTGTGGAGCAGGTCCAAGATCATCTGGAGAGAAGGGCATGTCTCTAGGACCTGGTGGACCAAAAGGGGGTCCATCTGGACGTGGTCCTCCTGGACCACCTGGCTTCCCAAGACTCTGTGATTGGGCCATCATGGCTTGGAGAGGTCCATGTTCTGGTTTCTTGGGTCCTCCTTCCATCATTGCAGAACTGGGTAGAGGGCCACCCATGTTCCCTTGGCCCATGGAAGCCATGTCTTTGTCATCTGGAAAGAGCATACGCTGTATATCACGTAATGTTTGTAAGGAACGCTCTCTGTGCTCTAGCTGCTCTTGAGAAAGGCCCTCAGGATTGTCCCCCATGCTAGACATGATCTCATGAGCTAGCTGCTGGTGGTGTTGAGCTGTGAGCTTAGCATCTGCTCCTTTAGGCAAGTCTAGGGATGGGAAGCTCTGCTGAGGACCAGTATTGGGAAGCTGGTTAGAGGCCTGGCTACCAGGTGTCCCAGCAGAATTGCTACCATCATGGGATCCAACACCATCTCGTGGGCTACTGCTAGGGAGGCTCTTAGAGTCCATACCACCTGAAGGTGCACTGTCTGGAGGAAGGCTAGGTGGTTTGGCCCCCTGGGTTGGCTGTTGAGGTTGGGTGGGTTGAGGTTGTTGCTGCTGGCCTGACTGCGCTACTTTGGAGGCTGCCTGGTGGTTCTGATCATTAGAGTGAGATGAGGGCTGCTGCTGGGATGAAACTCCCTGTTGTTTTGTGTCACTTCTGAGGGGCCCAATCTGAATGTTCTAAAACAAAACAAGAAAGTATATTTATATATATATAAAAGCATTTCTATATGTAGCTCTGAAATGTTGACATTTAGTAGCCTTTTTCTTACTAGGGGCAGCTGGGACTTTCCACCCTTGCCGTTAGAGATATTATTCATGTGGTAAGTGATGATGTTGTCTACATGCCCTGTTATGACTGCATCTGCTGCCCTGAAAGGAAAATACACACACACTCAGTCAAAACTCTGCGTGAGTGCTATAGATGAAGAACAGTCATGTTTACTTTAATGTCTTATTTCATCTTTAGAATTGATTTATTCCAAACCATCGCTTAAATCAAAAACTGTCTATGCTGCTGAAACCTATCCACATTCAGAACAGTGCTAGCAAAAGATGAACAAACAGTCACAGTAGACTTCAACAACAGACTAAATCAACAGTTCAACAGAGTCAACAGTAGACTCAGACCCATCTAGTGTGACAGAACAGCAGCAATGGCACCTCTGTGGGAGACTCTCCTTATGGTCACAGCATGTCTGACCGAGTTTCTGAAACAGCCTGTCACTAATGTTTGGCATCCTACTGTCTGCCATCTGAAGGTCTCTCTAGTTTAGGCAAACATGTTACTGTAAGTGCTCACACACTTCATTTTTAACCAATAACACAATGGACCTCAGAAAGGAACAGAGAAGGATGGAGAGAGGTTTAAAGGAATGGATTAAAGAAAACATGGTACGCTGGTTTAACAATCATACACACTTCAGCAGTGCATCTGGGGGTACTTTTTAAAGGAAAATGCCCTTAACATTACAAGAAAATGTTGTGGTTTTACAGTAAATGATTAATCAGTATGTTATTTCAAAAAATAAAAGTTTGTTTTCATAATCTTAAAATGTGGTACTTTTACTCCTCTGAAACGATGTTCCATTTCAGCTTATGTTACTTAGTCCAAAACAGGTTTTTAGGCACTGTTTTAGAAAACTCATTTGGCCTGCCTCCATTCTAGTATGTAATGCCCACTTTTCATAAGCCAATCATTTCCGGATGCATAAAATCCAGTGCCCTGCCTAATTTCTTTTTCCACTTGCTGAAAATCCCATTTCACTAAAGTGTGTCACAGAAGTAAAATGGAAATTACAAATGGAAATGTATTTATACCTATAAAAAACGTGCCCAGATTTATAATATTAAAATGTATACTATCAACTATGACAACAAACGTCACTGGTTAAGAATAAAGGAAATGGTTTACTTGTTGGCCATCTCTGTGGTGAAGACGTAAACAACTTTTGAACCAGGTTTCTGCCCGCTGCCCAGTTCAGATGCCGTGCTCTGTCCTCCAGCTGTATTGTGGGTTGGCGTGGAGGCAGAAAGAGAGCCTGGATCTGGCTTTATGTCTGTGGAGTTACAATCTGTGCAGGAAAACAAAAGTTTGACCATCAGTTACAATAACATGCATACCACCATTCCTACTGTTTAGATTGTGTGATTACCAAGTGTTGCAATATAATGCAGCAAGTCACCAAGACTTCTAAATATTGTTTTCAAATAGCATTACCCATGTTAAGTAAGTAGATTAAGTAAGTTAAGTAAATAAATACAGAATGCTGCACTTTAAAGACAATACAGTTTATTATAAATGCAAAAAAGCAATGTTTTGAATTGAAATACTGTGGTAATAAAAATATTGATAATACATACTGAAGAATCCTGTGTCGTCGTCATCACTCTCTCCCCCTGAACACCAATCTGCCCCACTGTAAGGTAATCGCCGCTCTCCAACACACAACCTTTTCGCTCTACTGCCTAGTTCTTCAGAAAGACAGAAGAGGGGAAGATCAATGATGTTCAGGAACTGCTAATGAGATTGTACATTGCTGGTGAGTTTTGGGGCTGTTTCCCAGACAGAGAGAGGACAAAATAAAAAAAAAACAGAACAGAAGAAATCAACAGAGCAAGATCAGGACATCTCTGTTTCAGTAACAGATCTTAAAGTTTTACACCTTCACTTTGTAAAGAGCTTGAGTTTGATTTGTCTCCTGTTAGATAGTGTATTCTATAAAACTGCACGTGTAGACAAGATAAACAAGATGACGCAACGACGTCTTCTCCCTGTTCTTTATTATATAGCTCTGCCCTGTTATATGGCTATTGCCTATAAAAAACAATACATGTGGAAAACGGTAAATAGTGTTTAGCATTCAAAGTGTGTTTCCTTCATGCACTGATAATTGCTCAACTAGCTTCAAGATTCACTACTGGAATACAAACTTATTCCACTGCGGAATGTTAATTTTTAGCAGAAAGAAAATTAATTCCCTGTGAGAAAACAGAACAAGATTTCATTTCAACCAGCAACAGCCTTTGTGATTAGATTTTTCACAACCACCAACGACATGGCATCCAACAGTCACAACGCCTACAACAGTCAATGTTACATCCACCTGGTAAACCCCAGGGATAAAGTTTTAGTCGGTGTGAACGAGCTAGTCGAAAGATGTGTAGCTATGGCAACAAAGCACCACTACTGTTAATGTCTGTAACACTGGTTAGTTCCCAGAGCACAAAATCTCAATGAAGCTGGGACACAGTGGGGTCAAAAGGGATCACGAGACTTCCTGCGTACAGACAACACACAACCCTCAAGCAAATGGCCAAAGCAAACTCTCAACAGCTTGCACAAACACACACACCAAACAGTCCAACAAGCCGTCTCCTTGTGAGCATACCTGCACATCAGTACACAGAAGGAAACCAAACAGGTTGGTTATGCATGTTTGTGCTCAGACACGCACACACAAAATGAACTGAATGAACTTTTCGTTTACTTCAGTGTACATGAATTTATGTTCATGTCTTCTAAAGACTAGCGAAACAAGTGAGGCTATTTCTCAATCTACATTTCTCTCATATTGCTATTCAGTGGCAGGGCAGCAGTAACAATTGCTTGGTTAGTTATTGAGAGATTCAGTTCGTTATATAGAAATTGAGTTGTTTGTTGGGTATTTTCTATCATTTTGAATCAAACCAGCGATGCCCAATTTTAAATGGTTCACTCGAGAAATTAAAATATGGAAAACGAGTCTGAAAGTCTTTTAAACTTTAACTAATACTTCAGAACTAAGAGAACAGACAGAGGGCTAAATGAAGCAGAATATTTACCTCCAATTATTCCAAACCAGTGAATCCTATAATTTGCACACAACAAAGGAAGATTTCATTAAGTTTACCATCTGCACACGTGAATGACTCCAAACACAAGAGTATGACTGCAGTGCTTTCAGTTCTTTCACATACTGTTAATGTTGAATACTACATACATAAAACGTGAATATGGTTTAACATGTACTGTCATGGTATAGATTAAATTACAGATAACTTAGTGATTTTATTTTATGTCAAATCAGAGATGTTGTTTATAATATTATTTCATAATACTTTAAACATAAAAAATTACAGTTAAAATATAACAGTATATTACATTTCCATGTAGCTAGTTTTTCAAGAGTAGCATTCAGTTTCTTTAATTGTTCTGAAGTTTCTCTAACTTTTCTGAAGTTAGCTACATTTTTTTGCTGCTAGGTGTAGTAAACATTTTCATGTGTACGTATTCGACCTGAATGGTCCTAACAGTATAACACGCTTTTACTAGCTGAGACAACTACAAAAAGCCAACAGACTCTCAAACACAACTAATAAAAAATAGATGTTGTCTTACACTAACGCAGGGACATTAACAACCAGCAGGGGTCCTTCAGCCTGTCAAGCACACCAAGCACAAATGGGGGTTGGCTCCCCCATCCGGTACAACAGATGGTACATTCCAAACCAGGTTTATAAAGTGATGCTCCCACAAGGAGACCTACAGGGGTGTGGATGTCTTTATGCTCCACTTCAGGCTTTAGTGCAACCCTGAGATGGTGTGTGAACAGCGAAACACACGACAGAGGCCGTGAAAATGTGTGACCCTTGGGATATGTTGTGTGTGTTTGCATCCTGGGTCATTAAAAGGTTATTGGGAATGAAAATTTGCCTTGTTTAACACCATGACAGAAGGAAATAGCCAATCTGGGGAGGCTAGAGTGTTACAAAAAATGTGATTTTACAGCAATGAAAAAAGTAACAAAAAACAATTATCAAACAAGCCGAATCAAAGCAATTGGTGCATTAATGGTGCATTTAAAGTAACTGTGTATAAAAGAAAAAAGCAATACAGAATTTATTTCAAAGATTACGGTGGTTACGGCTCTGGTATATTGGACCTGAGGTGAGAAAATGTTTCTTGGAAGTTCACAGCAACTTTTTAAAATGAATTGTCTATTCAGTGTCAGAGCAAAGCGGTAACAGTAGAAAACTGCAACAAGATCTCCTACACAAATAGCTGTACATCACGACACTGCTCAATATAATTACCCGACCAAGATACCGGAGATGATTAAAACCACACCAGAGGTCATCTTATACCACATTATTGAGTCATCCCTCCAATGAATGAGACAATATGAATGCCAGAGCCCAGATTCAACCTCACAATCTGACATTTGATGAAATGTGTGTAAAACAATAGACTTGCACAATTGTTGTTACCTTTCTGGTCCCCTTCATTGCTGGGTGTTCCTGTTTCCCTTTGTTCAAATGACTCCACCGAAGTGCTTCTTTCTCTTTTAATCTTGCCCTTTGCTCCATTGCCTGAACTCAGGCCTTGTCCATTTTTGAGTCCCATACTTCCTATAGGGCCCTGGGGACCTTTGGGAGTGTGGCCTCCACTCAGGGACTTGGGGTCACAAGGAGAGGGCTGGGATTGGCTGCCAACACCCCCCTGCTTTCCCTGGTTGGGCAGTTTGGAGTCCATCTGTGCAGCGCTGGAGGGGGACATCACGGGCGGCGACCTCACCATGGCCTCCTGCTTGGATTTCGGACTGCTGAGAAACAGAAAAAGTTGACATGATCAGGATCTTAATGGCATTTCAGTTCAGCATAAACCAAATGAACGATGACGTCAGAAACTACTATCAAAACGATTGTCTCTTGGAAACATGCCAACAGGGTTTCAGTCAAATGTTCCATACATGTTACTGCTGGATCCTAGAATCATCAGATACCTGGTAAAGCACCTGGTAAAACAACATGTTGATGTAATTACAGTACTCTCATCGACCTGATGTCCTTGCCCTGCTCTCTGTCGGCATAATGCCAAGTTAATATTTAATCAGAACTTGTCAAACCAGATCTCCCACACGCTAGACTTCGACCATACTCAACGCCGTGAGTCCACAGTGCCTGGTTACCAAGGAAACCAATCACAATTCGACAGTGAGGGCCAATTATTGTTGGATAGGATTGTAGCAGTCAGCTTTTGAATTTCACAAAGCTTCTATTCTATGCCCACTGACAACATATTGGGTAAATCCAAATTGAAAGTGAGAATAATAAACAGATTTACAAAAGAGAGGTCGCTCTTACACTGGTCTTCAACATCTCCACATGCAGAATGCAAAATGTTTTCCTTCAGGCAGTAAAAATCTGTCTTTAGATAACTGCTCTAAACATACACAAAATAGGCTGTGATTACAGTGTATGCCATGATGTTCACTGTAGGTCTCCCAGGAGACCCAGTACTGGCTCCTTAACCAAGTCCAGATCTCTGAGCTTTCAAGAGCAGCCATTTTGAATCCAATGTCCTGCAGACAGGATTTGATGTACAGGCTATGACTGGCCTGAAGTGGGTCAGTTTCTCATATGCACAATAAGGTTCTGAAAGCTCTCCAGGTCCATTCTGCCTTTAGGGCGCAGTTCCCCCTTCACTTCAGCTGAGTTACTTCAGTGTGCACTGGTTTCCTGTCCACAAGAGACTTCTCAATGGCCATTGCGAATAAATGGGCAGCAGATGATTAGCTGGTATGGTGCATCTCCATTATAGACATATTAAAACATCCAGTCCTCAAACACTAATAACAGTTTAATATGAGGAAGAGACAGTAATGACTTCCACAAATAATTCATAATCCATTTGTCTTATGGTATTTAAACTGTTCATTGTTAACATATACCAATGCAACACATTCTGGAAAACAAGGGCAAAACGAGCCAATTTTTTGGTATCAATTATTACTTTCAAATAATTTCTTTAATTCATGTTTTCCCGCTTTTCTATTATTTATTGAAATAGCATGTTCGTTTACATCTTGACCAATGGCGAAGGCTCTGCATGCCACAGTGCGCAAATCTGACCAAGCGAAAATGGCATTTGTCATAAGCTATTATCATTTAGCTGCTGCAGGCCTAACAGAACAACATGAAATAATAAAACCTTACATACATCTTGGTGTCTGAAGCTAAATGCATTGCAAGTTGCAGTTATACGACGGTTCACACACAAGCATGCATAGTTCCCTCTCACCTCTGAGTGTTAGCCGATGGAGAGTTCCTCACTTTGGGATTGCTGGAATGCATTGACGTCAGTCCCGGGGCGACAGAGGCAGGAGCAGTAGAGTGCTGGTGTGGACTGGCCGTATGTGTGTGGGGGTGTGTATGAGCAGTGGTGGGCGTCGATTTGGCCCGGGTGTTCCGGGGCCCAGGGTTGGGGGTTGCGACAGGGCTGCTGCAGTCCTGGCCCTCCTCTTGCCGCTCTTTGGCCCTATCCTTCCTGCCTGAAGTGTTTCCTGTGGTTGCAGTAGCTGTAGTGGTTGAGACCGTCGCTGTGGCTGCTGCTGGTCTCTCCTCCTGCACCTCCAGCATTCTCTGTGTGGGCTTGTCTGGAGTCTCCCCGAGGAGCCCTCACAGCCCCTGGCCACACTACACACAAAAACAAACAAACAAACATAGTTTGTTTAGTTCATGGCAGAAACAAAAACGTTCCAGTTGTTTACTTTTGAATGAAATTAAAGTAAAAATGCAAGTCCAGAAACACGCAAAAAAGGACACCCTGAAGAATGTCCAGAAAGGTTTTTGTCGATTTCGCTGAGTGACAGTACAAGATATGTTTATAAATATAATGTACTGCATAAATTCAGAGGACAAATAAAAAAACTTCATCCCTGCTCCAACGTAACTAACTCTCTCATGAGTTATATTTACTTCTGTTTTGTAGTTCACCTGTGGGCAGACATATTTCATAAAAGCTCTGAATAAATTAATGTTCCAAAACGCAACCAAGACGAGGTTCTCACAAAAATACCAGTAAGACAAAGAACACGAGAAAATCTGCACGGCACTGTATATATTCTAAAACATGAAGCTCAGCATCCAAAGGTGAGAAAATGTGGGACTATAAATCTGCCAGGAAGTGGCCGTCCTCCAAAACTGATTGAAAAGTCGCACTGAAGGAGGCCACCAAAAGGCCAATTTGTTAAACAAAAAAGAAGTCGTATAACATCTTGCATGGAGGCGTGTGATAGACTTAACAGACTGCCAGAAGATACTGTAGCCTTCACAAGGAACACCATCCCTTCAGTGAGGGGAGAACCATCATGTTTTAGGAACATGGCTTTGTAATGAGACTGGAAAACAAGATATACATGAAAATGGACTGAGCAAACACAGAAAACTGAAGTTAAAACCTGCTGGACATTAAGCAGAAACAGATCAAAACACTATAAATATCTATGGATGTTACAGCTGTGGATCTCCTAGCTAACATAACACATCTTGAATCTAGAAATGATCCTTCAATTCAATTGCACTGAGGTGTTATCTTCAAGAAAACCATCCAGACCATTAATGCAACAGGTTCTAACAGCATGATGGCAAATTCTTTATCTGGACCAAAATATTTAGACATGCACAATCATTTAAACAACATTAGTCTTGGGCTCTGTAACATTTTATTGTCAAATCGTTGACCTGCTCTCTTTTTTTTTACTGTATTATACAAGAGCAAGAAAACTAGGTGTAGTCAGTACTGTGTCAGTACTGTGCAAACTCACGGCTCTCTGGAATACTTCTGACTGATTGATCGTGTCATTCTGCACTCCAAATACTTTTATGCAGTGCTCATGTACTTCTCATAATGATTTTTTTTATTTGTTTTATTTATTTGTTTAGTTGGACGATGTATAGTGAGTTTGTTATTACTGCCAAATAAACACCGACTTGGTGATGAAGACCAGGAGTGACCCATGGTAACACACAAAAACCACAAGAGCAATGAGGATTGTTATGCATCTTTCAGGACTGAACTAGTACTTTGTGCGAAAGGCTCCTGCATGCCTCTGCTTGTGCGTATGCAAGCCCACCTCCTTCAGTTAATATACGAGAACCCTCTCAAATAGCTGCCGAGTCAGACTGCATGGTCATCCAGAAAATATTTAGGACAGCTTCCAAAATACCCAAATGATGTAAGCATCTCCCATATTCCCTCTAGGCTAACGGCAAGCCCTGAATTTAACCACAGAAACTATAGCAGTGCTATAGCAAAGGTTCCAGTAAATCAAATACCACTAATAATTATTCTTTACTTCAATAATTAAAGGAATACCATTTGTGCTTTTTTTCTATCTGTAAATGCACACAAGTCAAGTAAGGCAGCCATTTCATTTCTGTGTCACTCAAAGTGGCTTCCTCACACAGACCAACTCTTCTCCTGAACCCGCATTCACATTCTGACATTCTCAGATTTCACTATGCGCGGCGTGAGGGGCCGGTGTGTCGCCACGATAGTGCACTCTAATGGCGTACAGTGCAGCAGCGTGGCCCCCAAGCCTCCTGCAGCCCGCCAAAGACATTTCTCTTCATGCACGCACACCCACCGACTCCGTTGCCATGGCAACTCCTGACCGACAGGCCCTGGATCTACAACAGCCTCAAAAGCACACCCGCACCCACCAGTCAGTGAGAAGAGTTAGCTTGCACGCTCACTTAAAGAAATACACAGATATTTTACACGCTCGTTTAACACGCATAGTTTATCGGTTCTGCATTACAAAACTGAGGCTTTGCACAGCCACAGAGGGCTGGAAATGTAACGGGTACTAGAATGACATTTTTACAAAGCAAGACTTTTTCTGTGCAATAGTCAAACCAAACGCGCAACACTCTGAATGCAAGTTGCCTTCACGCTCCAACTTTTCCACTTCCTTCACAGATATGTGCAAACATTCCAGAATGCTCTTACACTTCCTGTAAGGCACCGAGCAAACAGGAAAGTGGTGATGAGCTGTCCAATCAAATCTGGAATGGAGTAACGAAATAAAACAGAGCGAGAGAGCTCAGGAAAGGTCACATCTATTAAAAGATGCCATTTTGAAAGTAAAGCGACGTGAAATACACACTTAACACAGGGAAACATTTTGCTCCAAAGACGATTCTGGTGATAAAAACAAATGAAAAGATCAAGGAAATCTGATGCAAATACACACACACACACAAACATATACTGATATGTATATACAAACACATACACAAGTATACATTTAGCACTAACACAAATATAGAACAAGCTCACTGCACATAACTCGGATCTCCACAATCCATTACCTCACAACAAGCACAACGGCATCACAACATCAACTCGGCTAATACAGCTACAGGGTACCATCAGGAAAACAAACGGGCAAATAGCAGGAGGTGCATCACATACGCGCAGACGGCAGAGCCGGACGCCACACAGCCGTGAGGCCTAAATAACTATGTGAACTGTGTAATGGGCTGTTTACAACAGAGGTCTTGCCACCTTTATTCAGTTAAAAGTGAAGCGTCTTTTGCTCCATTTCCATTTTGCATGGCTCAAGGGCTTTCCCACTTACAGAAAACAACAACGAGAGACATGCGTCCGCAAACGCACACATAAAGCGAAAATTTCTCTCACATACAGAAAAAGAGCTGCAATACCCTTGAAAGCTAGTGCCTTTGGGTGGAAAAAAGAAACACTTCCACGCACATTTCGTTTAATTAAAGTTTAATGCTAGCTATGGTTTTCCGTATTCAAGCACTAGTCTTTAACAAAACAGACAGCCTATGAACCGATAGCATATAGTTCTTATAGGCAGCTTTTGTTAATACAATGAAAAGAGACGGTGAACATGAGTTACGACCAGATGTAGCAGCCGACATAAAATCCGTCAGTCTAAACTACTGGTTAAAAAAAGTGGAAAGAAGAGGAACAGTCATAGTAAACACACTTCTAGATCCAAATTTACTTCATGGCTCATTAAAAGGCTAGATATGCAAATCCTATTCATAAACCACAGAAGATCAATGCAAAACACGATGCTCCTTAAAATGTCATCCTATTAAGCTCACGCTGACACTTAAACACACTCAACAAGCCTGTCATGAGTCACTAGATTATTGATTAGCCGCAGGACTGACCAAGCATCCGGACATTTTTTATTTATGCATTTGGCAGATGTTTTTACACAAACAGACGTTCCAGCTACACATTGGGACCATGGGAGCTAAACCTATAACCCTGGCACTGGCTGATTCCACAGCCAACAAATACACAACAGCTACAAGAACATATATATTCTTCTCCAATATATCTGTGTGGATTATGATACACTGAACAAGTCTCTAGAAACATGTTTTGGAGTGAAACTGCTGCCCAGAATGACCAAAAAACAGCAAGAACATATTTGATGTCCAACACAGAATGGAGCAGGACTTTGGACCAACTAGATTTCATTGTGTGCAGAACTTCTCAGGCCAGCACAATAGAAAAAAAACCAAGCCACCAAAGCCAAGCCACTGGACATGGCATAGGACCTTTACTTCCTTTAAAAGAATAAATTGAAAGACTGAATTTATTTAGCATGGACTTCTACAGACTACAGACCTCATCTGAAAGCTACAGATCAGATGGAAATTGCCTCCCACGCATCAACGACTACAAACAGAATTAAGGACATTCTTTAAGTAACTTGTCCCTTTAGCCTTAACAACCATGGCACAATACACAGATGCCAGAGGCCTGCTGTAAATATTTTTAACCACACATTCTCACAAGTCCACAAATCAGTGTCCTACAGTTAAAGCTTTACGCAAATCACAACACTTACCTGTAGTGACCCATCACCAGTCAGTACTACCCCAACTATCGGTCCTCTTTTAAACTCTCTGGTATCATATAGTCTAGCCACAATCATATAATGCAATGCCAAAATAAACAGACTTTAAGCATTTGGTATTTACCTTTATCCGTGGCATTGCTTGTACCATGCCCTGCCAGATAAGCTACAGGAGAAACCCAACCAATCAGAGGCCACTTCATATCAGACCTGCACAGTAGTGTTGCACAGTATACCGATAATAGAAAAGTACCATAATATCCTGTTGTTAAAAACTGTACTATTTCTCATTAAACTGGTACCGATACTTTAACATTACCATTTTACATTGATGCATGCACATAACCGGTTAGTGTGTGTTGGGTGTGTCAGACCTTCTTGTCGCTATAACGGTGACGAAACTAAGGGCATGGAGGCAAATAAGTGCCCGTGTGTCTGTTCACGCTTGTTAACTAGGCAGATGCACAAAGTTGCATTATATTGCATACATAGCTGACAGTTAATGCAAGCACACAAACATAGCCTGTCTGTTAAAGAGGATTTAAATTTATGCAGACCAAGACGGCCAACTTAGCCAAGGATCTCTAAGACAGACATGCCAACTGTTCAAAGATTTTAAAGAGTGACAGGTCACGAAAAACTATGTTTTTCATAATTAATATTATGAAAAACTAAATGTTTTTTAATTAATATATAAAACCAAATTTTTTGTTCCATGTGTTTAGTCATCTATTAATGAGTTACTTTTCTTGTCGTTTCGTTTTTTTGCCATGTATCGATTTATTTACATTTATGCATTTGGCAGATACTTTCATCCAAAGTGATTTACAGTGCATTCAAGGTATACAATTTTTCATTCCATGTGTTCACTAAGACTCGAACCCACAACCTTTTGTGCTGCTAATGCAATGCTCTACCAACTGAGCTACAGGAACACCAGGTCAAAAAATGTGAAAAAACAACACTACTGCAGTTACTGCTTACAACTGTACTGCTTACAGTGCTGTTTATTTGCATGTAGCACACTGCTGAAGGAATGCTGTTCGACGTAGACATGTGTAGACACAGTGTTGAGGGAGGGAGAAGCACTCACCATGTCCCTCTGTGTCACGATATAGCTGTGGCCATGACTGCTCAGACTGCAACAGAACGCCACCAACTGAACTACGATCTGAGAGGAGAGAAACAGACAGAGAGAGAGATTTATTAAATAGACTCAGAGGGCCAGTGTTGTAAGAGCACTGAAGAAATGTTTTAAGAGGAGAAAGTGTGAAATAAAGATGTACTCGGGAACATCTAGAACAATGACATTTATTTGAACAATCTAGACCTTCCAGAGCCACACTTCCAGAGCCACACTTCCAGAGCCACACTTCCAGAGCCACACTTCCAGAGCCACACTTCCAGAGCCACACTTCCAGAGCCACACTTCCAGAGCCACACTTCCAGAGCCACACTTCCAGAGCCACACTTCCAGAGCCACACTTCCAGAGCCACACTTCCAGAGCCACACTTCCAGACATGTTAAACACTTTAAAAATGATTTATTTGAATAGAGCACTGTAATTAAAAAAAATCTAGAATCTTCAAGAATATTGTATGGATGAATAAGAAACTCAAACTTCAAGTTTTAGGGTAAAACTCAAAACTAAAATGACAATTCTGAGACAGACACGCAGAAAGACCCACAGCTGCAGTCAACACATCAAGGACTCTTCAACAAGTGTGTAAGTGATCCAAACACAGCTTGTGCATAGTTTAAAAAGTGAGCTTAATGACCAGACAATACAAACCCAAGACACAACGAACTGATGCATTGCTTTGTTTTTTTTAGTGACTCTGTAAATCCTGCCAGACGCTTCCTCATCCAATGAGGTCACTTCCTCTTACTGGTTCTGTGGCCAGCTTCCTGTCCAGACAAAGTTGTATAATGAAGCAGCTTTGGTTAATGAATGTGACCATCAATATCAAGGAAAGAGCAAACAGTTGTGTCAGCAGAATATTATTCCAAATCAAAGAGGGATAAGCTGAGAATAGCCACATTGGGAACCATTTCTCTCGTGTTTCCAACAGTGAAATTATTTCTCCTGATGTGACACCAATTGGCAATATCATCTAAGGGCGTCATATTCACTATGAGTCTGAGTAAGATGCTGAGCGAGAGAGAAAGCGAGACAGCCATATCACCACAGAATTCCTACTTACTAATTAAAAAACTGTAATTATATAATGTCCATTCAAGTGATCCTGGTATGAATGAAATGGACGCAATTTCATTTCTCTTTTTCACATACCAGCCAAGGCAGGAAGCTTTTACTGGCATTATCAGAAAAGGGCTTTCCAGTCGTATTGTGAGCGCAGTACACAACAGACAGTGTACAGGATGGGACTAGAATACTACAAAATGAAAAGCAAGGGATGTACATTAAGTGTGTGTAACTGATGTCTTAACCATATCTTACAAATATCTTATACCATATCTTTTGGTAGTGATCTTGTGGGCCTTATCTCAAAAAACCGAGCCATCACAACCACGGACAGAGGAAAAAAAAAAAAAGCCAATATTCATAGCGCTTGAAGGATGCGTGTTGATTACATCATTACATCAGTCTACCAATTGCAAATACAAAGCTGTATTCTTGCGAAAACATGATCATTCAACATGACCTGAAGGCAACACGAAATCTCAACTCTGCACGTAAACAAACCTGAAACTACTTTTAACTTTGAAGGCCAGAAAGACGATTTGTATAAATCACAAAGTTAAATGAGACGAATAATGATTTTCTCTTGTTCTGTCAATTACTTTCAAAGTTATTGTCTGCTTTCATTTAACCCCGCCCACACCTCCGCCCCTGGTTGTTACAGCCATGTTTACAATCTAGTTTTATAGCTGTGCGCTAATTTAACGACTAAATATACATTTTTTCCTTTAACTGAGCGACTGCAAGCATGCACACAGGTAATAACTGCAAAAAATGCATGACGCAGAAAGTCGACGAGTCAGTCAAAGATTGCAGGTTCTTTTGAGTGCGAGCACCTCTACACCCAGACTCCCATCCGAAGACAATGACGTCAACAGACATGGAAGAACTTCACCGTTTGGTGCAGGGATTTTACAATATTGGTCACGGAGTTATTTTTGTGTAAGTGGATTTATACACATTCTGTAATTCTAAATAAAACAACACTTAACTCAATGAAAATCTGCAAAACCTGAACTAAACTTCCCCACACTTTAGTCTTCACTTATAGCTGTAACAAAGATGCTTTGCTTTTTAAAATAAAATAATACCTAGAAAAACATTTGGCATCACAGTTCTTTTTAGTAATGATACCCTGCAAAACTGTAATTTTAAAACAAAAATAGGTTTTGCTCATGCAGCCATGAACCTGAGGGCACCACAGCTGTCTGGCCCTCACAAACCTTCTTATCATCAAAGGAAGTAGAAAAGCCACTACAGGAACTCGTTCAGTGGGGCACAGCACAACTGGCCATCCAGAAAGTGTAAAGAGAGCAGTTCTTACCGTAGAGAACTTAAGCGGTAACAAGCTCTGACATTTAACTTGCTTTTTGCCCTTTGGGGGGCAAGTGTGGACAGCAGAACAGATTAGAAGTGGTATTTACAGAACTGATCTGAGATCTGCTTTGGTGAATGAGTAAAAAACAGGAAATAACAGATTCGGAGTCAAACACAGATCCTGAGAGGGTGAAATATCACAGATGAAGCAAGACGGATGGACGTCAGTGTTGCATGTGTATAAGACGTGGACGTGACAAAGCAGTGTGTTCTGACAGGAGCTCAGAATACTGCACGCAGCATGTTCGACACAACGTTTACACAACTTACAACTAACATTCATCTTCAGCATTTTCTTATGCTCCTCCCACTCGACCCATCCACCTGACAATACACCACGCCCACAAATATGGGTTTTCAATAGCTGATGAGAGAGAGAGCTTCAGACTGTAAGTTTCACCAGGGTTGAAGCCAAACTGTTAGTGGTTCTTCTTATCTGTAACATTGTTTATCATCACAAAGTTTGCATTTACTAGTACATCCAGTAAATGTAAACCAGTACATCTACAGTCTGTCCAAATGCCCATACAGTGTTGCTGTATTATGAGCAAACGGTCATCGCTCCAGCACCACATGCTTCATTGATTTTAAACTTATATTTACATGTTTAAATGCAAACGGTGTTAAAGTTAATAACTAATCAAGCGTCTTCAAGATGTTTAGTATTACTCCAGTTCAACACTGGTCTCAGACCGCCCTCAGCCTGTCACATGCTTGAAGAAAAATCAGCCAACATTATATCAGGATAGATGGAAACTCCATCATCACTCCTTTAAAAATCATCTTTTAAAAACACTAATTGAAATCAAATAATAGCCATTATTAATCACAATTACAATATCAAGGGAAACAATCAACAATTTTGATTTTTGTCATAATTGAGCAGCCCTAGCGTGTGTGTGCAAGTGGTGTGTGTGTGCAGCAGCAGGCTCTCCTGCTTGGCTTCCAGTTTTGGCACGGCACTGCCTCTCCCTAAATGCAAAACTAAACCCTGTTTATGTGTGTGTGTCAGTGTGTGCTGTTGGCATGGCGCTGCAGGCTTTTACAGGTCGCCAAAGGCCTGGCGCCACGGTGACATGATGTCAGACGACCAGCTGGTGAGAGGGGTGATGTGCACCGACACGTAAGTGTGCGCACGTGCATGCATGCATTAACACACAACCAGAGAAGAAGAGCATACTCGCACGACACTTTGGTGCATGCGCAGAATGCAGACAGATACAGATTAATATATTCATATATTAAGGAATACTTCAACTAAAAATGAGATACATTTACTCATCACAGTTTAGAGAGTTCCCACAGGCTCCCCCCGTGTGCGTGTTCCTCCACTGGGAAGCCTTGTAAAGTTTATATAGTTTAGTTCCTATAGGAACAGAAATATAAAATAGTCATAATGTGGTCACCAGCACACAGCTTTTCTTGCTGTCGCTTACTTTAGACCCAAGAAACACATCTGATGAACAATGCCTAATTGTGAAAGCAAATAAACATCCTGTATCGCACTAACAGAAGCTGCTATTCAGTGCAGACTGCTGCTCACTTTCTGTTCTCTTTTGAACTCTTCCGTCTCTTCATTAAAGCGCCATGTGGGTACCAGAGATTACAAAAAAAAAAGCAAAACAAGCCCCTTAAAATTGCAACACAAGAATCGATTCTGAATCAAACCATGACCCAAGAATCGATCTGAATCAAATTGTGATGCACCAAACAATTCCCACTGCAAATTTAGTGATGTTGTAAAAGTGGACCATGTGTCCTATGCACTGTTATCCAAGTTTTTTAGTTTGACAATCCCTGGTATTGAATACGCTCCTTTCATTTGTAATGGCAGCCAGACAGAAGAAAATGCGCAGATGTTAACATGAGACTGGTACGTGAGACATGACAGAAACACTCGGATGATCTTGTAGTTTGTCAACCACCAACTACACCAGAAAAGTGACAAAGTAAAAGAGCATGTAAGAATTTTGGAAGCTTCAATGGCATCTTGGATTCTGTTTCATATAAATTACAGATGCAGTATTCCAGCTTCCAGGACACACAGACGCAGAACTCCAACAAAATGACATTGTTAAATTCAGGTACATTTAGCAGGCTGGCACATAGAGCCCACAAACACACACACACTTATGAACTGGCAGCACAGATGCTCTGGCACACACTGCTTCTGGCGTGGTCGGGGCAGGTTGGCACAGCTGGACCTCTCCATATCCCACAGAGGATGAAACTGTGAACACACACATACTCCCCAAAAGCCAGAGTAATGACACAGCTTTGGGTCAGCAGCACCAGCACCACATCCTGGCAAGAACAGTGAAAAAGATGTTAGCACATGGGATTGTGTCCCATTAAGACAATGAGGTCTGTAATTTTTTTGCTAACATGGTGTTAGCACCTTGACTTAGCAGTAAGCATACGTTGAGCCTTGGTGCTCAGGTAGGTGACACAGGTTTGAGTCGAGCTCACACCAAGTTCTTTTTAATAAATGTCAAAAAAATATAGAAACAGAATCAGTATCAAAACAGTTACATTCCTTTAGATTACACAGGAGAAAGGAAGCTAAAAGCAGCCAAGAGGTGTTGGGGGCCGACATGAATTATCAATATTTCAATTGCATAGTCTGCATATTAACTTATTTTTCATCTTTCAATAGTGAATAAATGACTGCATTTGACACAGTATGTAAAAAATGGTGAAGGAGAATCTTCAATCTTAATGTCCGATTCCAAAAAGATCTTCACAAACAGTAAATATTTGATGATTAAAGAAGTCAGTTTGGTTCAGCATTTGGAGATGAAACAGTCTGCTCCGGCTGACAGCTGTATGTGAAGACAGATGGTTCTCTGTTGCCTGAAGGGGAGAAGCCAGTGAGACTGTGTCAGGACAGGGTTACTTGGTCACCAGTGAGAAACCGTGTGACCAAAAGGCTTATTGCCTCAGCGCAGCGCCCAACGGCCATGATTACCATTTAACAACACTAGCATACTGACAACATTACTCTCAGAGCGAATACAAAAACACAGAGAGAATCTGGGCTCAGTTTAAGCCTTTACAGAACCTTTTTTGTGTTAATAAGCAAAGTCACAACAACAGTGTTGATAATCTTTTCAATCATATGAAAAGTACAGTGTGGACTGTTGCTGATGCTAATACAAATGCAATTAGTACTTTGGCTGGCCAACAAGAAACAAAATGGCCAGTTTAGGCCCATTTGAAAGTGTTTTATATTGATATAAATGGTCCTCGGCTAAATGTTCGAGATTTGATGCGACATGCACTGCGCACTATTGTGTAAATGTGGTTAACAGAAATTGAGCTTTTGTACTTTTCATTTGCTCCAGGCCACAATTTGGCTAACAGAGTTGGCGAGGGTCGATTTAATGCTGCTGAATTGTGTCTCAGAACAGACACTGATTACATTAAGACAATCCTCAAACTTGTAATCAGGACATCTGAACTGCAAATTGAATTTAAAAACATTTTCTGAACTGGTTTAGTAGATCAAGCCACACTCCACTGGCGATCATTAAAAGAATTAAGGAAAAGTTTGCGGAACCGTACTGTGGCAGTACTTTGGTCCAGTGATGGTATCAGATGACAAGACCGTGGAACTAATGCTTACTGTATTCACATACCATGGGATTTCCTCCAAATAGGAATTAGCAAGGACCTAAAATTTTTTGCATTACAATATTGTGAAAATCTTTGTCACAAAACAGGAATACTTCTAATTTTTAGTGTATTGTAACTGTAATAAATTAGATTGTTAATACACTGTTTTTTTTTCATTCTCATTGAACTTTAATGATTTATGCAATGAGATCACCGCTTTCTGAAAAACTTCCTTTTGCTTCCCTGTAGATCAACTGGTAGAACATGCAGCAAGCAATATTAAGGTCACCGGTTCGATTCCTAGGTAATAAAGCAAATGTAACGGAAATATACTTTAGGCCATAACAATCAAGCATAAGCAGAACATCAGAAGACAATAATGATGAAAGTTCACAGTGCAACTTAGTTCCACATGTTTTTAATAGCACAGAAAATACTGCAGTCAAACGCGCTGCACGGGCAGAGATCTTGTTTTGCATTACAGGCTGGATTGTGCTGCACTATTACCACAGATTTGAAAATACTGGGCACCAAACACTTGCTGACTTTGTAAATGGCTAGAGAAAAAATAACTAGGCCTCACACACAAAACGACTAAGGATCACACACCACCTAACCGTCAAGTCATTCCGGCCACAAACATCCATGCGAAATATTGCAGTCATTTAAAAATAAACCACCTCTAGTATGTAGCTCTAACACTCAAGGTATCTCAAAAAATAACAAGGCAATACAATATGACCAGACAAACTGTGTTCAAAACAACAGAGTAACGCCATGATTAAGTTTTGGATTGTGCACTGAGTGACACAACAAGCACAAAAGCACACTTCTGCTTTGAATACACTTTGATCTGATTTGGTTGGTGCAATGGGGCGATCTGCACAAGAGAAGCATCTTAATACCATAAGAATGTGACGTCGCATCAGAAACGTTAATGCAGAGTACAGAACTGCAATAGTTGAAGAATGAAAATACCTGTTACAAATCTCACCAATAAATCCTCGTTTCACAAAGAAATGTTCAGTGACAAGCAAAGAAGATAATGCAAGCGGGTGGCTATGCGAGTTAAAAAACATTGATAGTCACTGTCCTGCAACAACCATAACTGCTTTAATTCTGATGCAAGTCATTTTTAATGACTTACAATAAAATATTCTCAACGGCTATAAAGTAAATTCCACCATTTACCTCGTCGACTCAGTGCTTTCAGTGCTTATTTTGAACATTTGCACATGCAAATTGCTTTTCTCCCAGAGAAACTGGCTGATATTATACAAGCAGGCTGCTTGTTTGCTCCCATGTTATGCAAAACATAAATGTGTGCTTTAGATCATAACTTTCCAGACGAATTCTGAAACGTTTCCGATTAACCTCTAGGTTTAACTGGACAGGGATTATAATGAAGTGGGTTTTTTTAAGAAATAGGATGTAAAATTTTGCCAGTGATAAATAACACTTGTAGCTCAATGAGGTTACCCTGGCAACAGAATATAACAATAAAGCATGACTAGCTGCTGTTAAAAGGAAAGATCTCCGTTGTGGCCAGTGGATTTATAAAAGACTTCTGCACAATCAAAAGCACCTTTAATTATAAACTACGAAGGAAATGCAAACCGCAAGCATGCATGCAAAACTGAATAGAGAACGGAAATAATCAAGTTGTCACAAGGACACATTAAATTCATAATGGATATTCACACACGACCCATCCACAGCCAAACACACATACACTATTCTACCCATGCTGGTCACAGATGTAAGAACAACGGGTGATGTGATCTTTTCCTATAACTCCAACTTTGCCACAATGCCATTTTGATTCGATTCGGGCAGCCTGTGATCAATATGAAATTATATTATGTGACTATTTTTTCTCAGTGGCTATGACTCAAAGTGCTACTTTGCCTGGCGCTCAGACTGAAATGTGTACAGAAGTCATTATTACACCAATACATACACAGTAAGACAATCAAAAACACACAAAATCACACACAAACTAGTACAAAACACACTCTTAAAACCAGTTTTGTCTACACATTTGAGGTTTGGATCTAGTCCTTTTAAAACATCATAAACAAATTTCATGGTGCTAAATGCATTTAGCTTTACTAAACTACACAAAGTTGCGAGCATCAGTCAGCTACGGGCACACCACAACCTTCAATACAAAATACCTGGAAAATGACACACTCAAAGGAAAGTTACTTTCATTTAATCCGCACATTTACATGTATCACGTAAAATTTCATACAAAGCTTTAAAACATCTGGACAGTTACAATAACCAACACTAATGTTCAGAGTAAATCAATGCATGTGCAGCATCTAATATAAAGCGCAGACCTATAAAATGCAAACATAAGGCATTAATTTACAATTACTAGATTTTTAATGAACTTTATTTAACAATGTTCAGGAGGAGCCTGGTCATGTAATCCGGTCATAGGAGTCCCGCGTCTTGGTCCCATGACAGTTTTGCAGCATCCCTCCACCACCCCATCACTCTCGGCTGGTATCTACCTCAGTCAAGGACGGGGAGTACTTAAATGGGTTCAGGCCAAATTCCCAGCTCGGAGCCATCCCTCCCGACAGCATACCAAATATGCATTTATGATAATTTCCGATTACATGTTCGAGCCAACTCCTGAAATCTTTCAAGAAAATGCACAATGCTTGTCTGCGCAAAACTAGTCATCATAAAGCTAGGGTGTTTTATGCGGCTACTAAAATGGGGAGTTTCAGCATGTTGCTATGTAGTTGCTAAGGTGGTATGGGTGGTTATACTGACAGTGTATTGTATTGTGGTTATACTTACAGTGTATATACTTGTTGATGTTTGACAGATCAAAGATCAACAAGAGCTACATTATCAAATATGAACAGCTAACATCATTTAAGCGCAAAAGTGATTTGAAAGTGGTTAGAACTATAACATTATAACATTAAACATCTTAGCAGTTTAAACATTTACATACCTATTGTTTAGATTTGTGCACAACGTGACTGTGTGTGTCTGTTTTACAGGTTGTCTTACCTGGAACACCCCTCAGGTTTCACAACCTCCCGTTCTCCCTCATCTGAAGAGCATGCCAATAATTTCCACCGCAAATTTGAACGTGTACGTTATTTCGTGCGCACCTCTTCTTCCGTGAATTAAATCAGCGAGAGATCAGAGACTCTATCCAAACACCTGCGGAAACAAGGTGACAAAGGAAACAAAAACGTTGTCAGACCACAAACCTGCACAAGGACACACATTATCTGAAGACGTTATTGAGATGTTGGGCTTCTAACTGTTCTCCAAATGCACAATGACTTCTGACAAACACTAAGCATTATTGCTGAATGCTGTGGTAAGCTACGCTAAACAAATGGAGAACACTTGCACGAATAAATCCAAGGAACCAAAGAACCCGTCGCCCCCACCCAACCGTTCTAATGAACTTCCCCAAACGCTAATTCTCCACAAAACCAAACCTACGGCACCAATTACATGAGTCACTTTGTGGATAGGTTAAACAAGCCTTCCATTCTCTGAACAGACACACACTGACTAGTGAGCAAAACAGAATATGATTTCCTCAAAGTCTGCTATGGGACTGTCTGCCAGATTGGCAAGGTACATTCAGGGTTGGGTTAACAGTATCTTCAGCGCATTGTGTGAGCGCAATCTACACACAGTGAGCATTACACAGGTATGTAAAATACTATATAAACTTAATGTGCCTTCAGCAAAACCAGAGTATTTCAAATATAAATGGTTATGTGTTGATAAAGTGGTTGCCCCTTGGGTTCCTAAATACTCAGCAATTACGTTGCAAAATCGTAAAAGGAATTCAATAGAAAGTTTATTTGTATTTTAAAGGTCATTCCTGGCCAGCAGAGACACGGTAATTTGTTAGTCCCAACACAAAGCAACGTAGTACAAACCTTTTTGCAACAAATCTGTGCCTATTAATCTTGACTCCTGATTAGTCAAGTGTGCGTTGGTCACATACAAGACAGTTAAGTACCATCTACTAGCTCCTAACTAGCTATTAAGTGCAATTGATAATGGCTTTTCTAATTAACAGCTAAATTGCCAATTGTCTTGGTTTGCCAAAGTCCATCGGTTCACCACATTATATACGACATCAGTGTATGGAGCTGGGCTGTTAATATAAATCTCTAATGCACTCGGTCACTGAAGTTCAAACCAAGATGACCGGAGGTTGTAATACCTACAAATAAAGTGTTCGAGGTCATACATCCATGCTTTGCAAACCACACCCAGTAAGCATGGGCTTTTCTTTTAAAAGAAAAGATATAATCAGTATACGAGATATGCCCACATTACTTGACTGTGACAAGAACCTCATCTCAAGCAAACACTACCAAAGTCACCATCTGTAAAGACTTTCTGAATAAGATATGGCCCAAAACATCATGGATGCTTCTTGGTTTGTGCCCAGCTGTGATACACCCTGCTGGGCGCAGGCCAGGCCAGCGTTACCCACCACCGACGCACGGCGGGCCTCTCTCGGGTAACCTCACCGAGACACCCGCTTATATAGACGACAAAACAGCCGTCGAGTTGGTAGTTCAAACGTATGGTAGTTTACCAGGTCTCGAAACGAGGACCAAAGCAACCCTGCAACAAGAGCCAAGGGAGTTTGGTGTAACAATAGAAAACAGCAACTACATGCAGCGGCCTCGCCAACTTCCTCAACCTGGTGAATTCTCCCAACAACCCCGAGAAAACCAGGAAAGTTGGGAAAGCGATTGAGTTTATGAAAGGCACGGCGTGGCTTTGGACTTTGAACGACTTGGTTTTGGTTGCATTTCTGTGTTTGTAGCGACGTGAGGGGAAAATGAAAGGACGAGCGAACATTTCCTTCAGCATCTCCGGACATGATGGGATCTGCAGAAAGTTCCTCGCGTCCTGCTACTAGGAATGCGTAGTTTTGTCGAGAAGCCTTTACCATCTAGCCCAAACACAGTCTAGCAAAAGTGTGTACGGTTTCAAACGCTTTGTTAAACGCAAATATGTGACTGCAATGCATGTAAACTCGGGCGAGGTAAAACATTCAAAGTTATTATTGGGAGCTTTCGGGCTGAATTCAATGGGAGCGAGGCCAGACGCGTTTAATGCCGGCCATCGCGCATGCACGAAAAGTACAGAGTTTGTCAAAGCAAAACAAATCTTACCCATGTTAAACACCGAGAGCAAATATTCCTCACGAAACGTGTTCCCGATGCATTTGCAATTCCTTTGACAAACTCAGGGCCTGATATACGGGAGCTCCGCGAACTCCATTCTCGGTGGAAAAAAGTGAAGTATTCCACAAGCGAGCGCTTTCCCAGTTATAATCCTAGAGGTATCCCATTTTCCAAAGAAAGAAGAGCGTGCATTCCAGACCCTTTCTCGTTAACAAAGGGTTACGACGACCCAAGCTGTGATCAAACCACGGGCGTAAAAGCAAATCTCAGCTCCTTGCTAGAAAATGAAACGGCCAAGAGAAGTACATGGCTGATCCGGGACGAGCCGAACTTCTGCAGCCTTTTCTTCTCCCTCTCGCTGCGCTCTCTCAAAGAAGTTGTTCCTGTTTCGCCAAAGCTTGGGGGAGGGGAGCTGTTTTATAAAAGCTCCCGGCCAAAGAGAGGAGAGAGACGGCTTCAGATCCCGCAGGCTGGAGATCCGCCGCGATGCACGCTTTGCAAAGGGTCTGCGGTGTATCTGCAGCTCGGTTAGATCATGATGTTATAAATAGCAATGGATCAAATGGCTGCAATGCTGTTGCAACGTCCAGTGACGGACACAAAGCTTTCCCACAGCCGAATCCACGTCGGTTCTTACGGACAACACACCGGGCCACTTGTGGGGCTTTGCTTTTTTTTCATGCACATCATATGACATGACCGGTACGTCTCGTTGCGCCGCGCAAAGCAAGCGCAATGCATGAGCCACCCGCGTTTAAAATGCAAAAAAATAAAAAATAAAGGATACGCTGTGAAATTCCTACAGAATTCCCTTTATCCTTTGGATTGACGTCCCGTATACGGGTTGGGAAAACCGCTACGTTTCACCGGGAAAAGCGTGCGGTTCGATTGCTGAACGCCGAAAACACGCGGGGGTGTCCGATGTCGTCCGCGGGGGTTTCAAAGTCGCTTCGCGGTCCCCAAAACGTGACATTCACGGCGTTTCCGTACGAAACACACACGACGGTGAGAAATGTACGAGAAATGATTAAAATAGCTCAAGCACTAACATGGCTTCCTCCATCAGAAACGAGCGTTGTACCCGATGTGCGCTCGCCTCCCCTGTTTTCATGCGCCCGATGGTTCAGTCCATATTGTAAGTAGCGGTTCTAGGTCAGGTTGACTCGCCGCCGACTGACTGACTGACTGCCGGAGGTCGATGCGAGGGGACGGCCGCAATGATTTCATTTCAGACGCAGGTAATGACTTCTCCGAAGTTTATCGGGCAGGTTTTACTGTAAAAACACGGGGCTTGCGTTTGGAGACAGACGTGAGAGGTATGAGAGTCTGTGGGCAATATCAGTCAGCCCTGAGGGGAGAAACGGGTGAGACACCCTCTCATCACCAGCTTAAGTTTCACATCATTTCATAAAAAGGCTGAAATCAAAAGACATAACTAAGAAATGCATTTAATTTCTTGCCTCCCAGTTCTTATGCCCTAAATAGTAAAGAAATTGGTCATGGTAATAGACATTAAAATGAATGGGTCATCATAGAAATGAGTATAAGTTCCTCAGATGGTTTATTATTTACAGTGAAAACTGGTGGTGCGGGTACATGCACACTCTGATGTTACCCACAATTCATTGCGAGAGGCAGACGTTCAGTGATGCGCCACAAGATAAAACATTCGACCAGTTTGTAATTGTGTTGTCAATGATGCGTCATGATTCTCTCTAATATATGTGAAGGAACGCTGTTTACTTTTTCCATGTTACCTGAACCAAGAAGTTCATTTCCGTTTGCAAAAGTCACATCATCCGGCGAACTTTCGACAGCTCTGGCGCTTTCGTGAAAACTACAAATTTCACTTTCCAGTTTTGTATACATGGACAGTTGAATCATCGTAGGGCAGCATGGATTATGGATGTTGAAGTTTTCCTATCAATCTGTCCTCTGGCAGACGTTTGCTAATAAAGATGTGTTTATATATGCATGTGTGTGTAGTCGTGTAAAATAATGTCACAATGCAAACAATTGAAGTTTTAGTTTTTCAAAACAGGGATTTGTGTTTTCTCTCTCTTGAGTTTTGGGGTGTAATAGGATCCACAAGTGTTTTGGACATGCTTTGACGTTTACCAAAAACATGTACTCATGTTGTTTAAAACACATAGTATTCAATATTCCAGCATTTTTGTCTATTTTGAGGGCACATTTGTCCTTTTTCAGTTCCACTGTAACGCTCCTTTAGGAATATGCCACAAATTCACTGAGCTTTTATCCAAACGTCCTGTCCAAATCTGTCTTATGGAGACATAATCCTTATATCACCCTGTTCCACCAGGACATGTCAACAACGAAAACACTCAAAAAGGCAAAACGAGTGCAGTAGAATGCAAAAGCATTTCATAAGTAAAAGCACAACAGCAGAAATACATTGACTGACTTAAACAACTAGAAATTACTATTTATTCAAACCTAAAAAAACATGGGATGAAAATGCATTTCTCTTAATTTTGACGACAGCAAAACAATAACCAGCGTTTTGGAAGAGAGAGAGAGCACTCAGAGGTGACACTATCTTTTATTCATGCTGCCACATATTAAATGTTGAGGAAAAGAGGTGAGATACCAGGGACTAAAAGCATTTGTTGGCAATCTAATCCTGAACCGTTACAACCACCAAACAAACCTGAGTGATTCTACCACCTTGGCTGGGTGGGAATGGGGGGGGTATCTAAAAACAACAGAGTAAGATTCTCTTTCTTTCCCGCGGTATACTCAATTCCCCATAATGTTAGCAATTGCTTTTACTCACTGTTCTGTCCCAAACTGGTTCCCCCCAGGTTTCAGAGGAGAGAAAAACAGACAATACTTTGCTTTTTCTTCCAGCGGTTATGTACAAACCATGCTTCCCTGCTGATAGACGTATTAACTCTCTTCCAGGTGAGAAAAGCATGCCGGTGTCCTAACAGGGTATGAAGCTTTAACCTTTTTGTCACATGAGACAGATTACATACTTCAGTGTGCTGAACTGAAGTCAGTTGCAACTTCTGAGTTGCAACGTGAGCCGTGGACTTTAACAATTTACGTAGCAAGATTTTTTCAAACTACCCGTTGTTGTCGCTTTTATTTTTCGCTAATGTATTTACAGTGTCTATTCAGGCCTCGACAAGTCAAATTGATCTTGTGTAGCTAGAATCATCTGTGTTATATGAATTCTAATGAACTCAATGACAATGTCAAAGGTGAACCTTAGTAATCAGGATTTAGAAGCCATTTGACCCAGGCTTGCTATTGTGAAGCAATATTTAAACAATAAAACAATTTAAACAATAAAATTTAAACAATATTACTATTATGAATATTTTGTCCTTTAAAATTGTTTACCTGTTTACACAACAGCTAAAATATGATTATATTGGAATGCTAGTTTGGGGGAATGAAGAAACAAACACGTTATTATTTGAAACCAAACACAAAAGCACTGCTAGCTCACAACAAGAAGTTGTGAAGTCTCTTCTCATTAACTTTTGTTCCTGCACTAACAGGGCCAAATATCAACTACAGCTGCTTCACCTGCACAAAGCACATAAATGTGCTGAAATGACATCAGTTAGCATCAACATGCCACTTAATACCAAATGATTTAATCAACCACCATAATGTATTTTATAACAGCATACCAATGCAGTCTATGAATAGAAAAATGTATGTAAATAAAGTGTTGTTCACAAACAAAATGAAGACATTAATCTTATTTATCATTTTAATCTTAATTTAGCATGTTTTCTATATTGCATATTAATATGGGCAAAAGTAAAATATGCATTTTTTTTTTTTGCATATAGCTCTTAGGATGAGAGAGCCATCATTAATCTCTCTTCAACTCTTGGCTGAAGTTTGGAGTTTGGTTGAAAGAGTTTTTGGCCACAGTTGCATCCCACCCGACAGGGCAGAAGATCTTTTGATTTTGCTGCACTATCGTCCCTGCAAAACAAACTTCCTTTGCTAGGAGACTCGTTATGTTAATTTATTTATTTCTCTCTCTGTCTCTTTCCTTCTCTGTCTGTCTGTCTTCTGTCTTTCTCCCCCCTGACTCTCTCATGTTTATTTCCTTCTTGCTACTCCACCCTCCTTTTTTTCAACCCCCATCTTATTTCTGTCTGTGCTGCACACTCTGTCTGAGTAATAGAAAACATTTCCCTCTATCCCTGGTAAACACTGGTGAGCATTTTCAGTTTACAACAAGAAACTCAAAAGCAACACTAGATAAACACCTCATTTATTCAGCATAGGGTCTGGCAATGCCTATGATGAGAGCTTTATAAGCAGCTGTGACAAAGTCTATGTAAGAGGTTGGAGCCATGGTGCAGCAACTAGTAGCATCAGCCAGTATTTATGTGGGTGATGCAGGTTTAAGGCAACTTGTCCAGACTGATTACCCACCTAAAGATTTTTAGGTAGAGGGAAACTCTGACCAAAGTCAACATAGTTACTACAGATTTTTCCGCCATTGTCTGCAGAATGGAAGTCTGCAACATAATTTAAACAAGCTTCCACTCTGTTGCAGAATAAGCAACAGTGTGCACCAGGCTTTATGCCAAAAGTGAAAAGTCTGGCTCCAGAGATTATGTCTGTAGCATAAAAACAATTAAATTATTTTATTAGTGACGAAAATGACCAGGCATAAAAACATTAAGGGCTTTATAAACATCTGGGAGTTAAGCCCCAATTGAAGCTTCTGGCATAGCCTTACATGCCATTTAAATACTCATTTTTTATAGCAAAGCAGAAGTTTCAGTAGTTTTTGTGCATTGACTGCAGCCAATATCCAAACAACCATAGCATTCCCACACCGGTCCCTGCTGGCCTTTGCCAAAGCCATGAAATCTTATCTCACAACCCCTGTATCAGAAATGAATGTACTTGTCCCCACTAAAAGGTGAGGAGGAGACCACCAAGGCTGTGTTGAACGGGGATTTATATATGTCATCTGTTCAAACAGGTATTCAGTCATTATGTGGTTATGGAGGTGGAGTCCAGGACATGAAGTCCACCTGCACACCAGCCCCTATGCCACATTTAGGACACAGGTGTCCGTGTTCTGGTATCCGCTGTTAGACCTCCAACACAAATCCATGTTCCATGGCATTTCCACAGACATTTGTAGTTGTTTTAACACAGATAAACACTTCAGCGAACTGTTCCTATTGCACCTTCAGCTTCTTTCTCACATTAACTGTCTTTCATTGTGTTTAAGTGTGTGAGTCTCAGCGGGTGTTTACTGAAATATAGCTGCGGTTTGTGGTTGTCAGGGCGGCTGAGGAGGCCATTGTGGTGTTTGCTAAACAGACTGAGGTTTTCTTCACTCAACAACACATTTATGCCCACATCTTTTCTCTCATTCAGAAACAGAGCTTCGGTTTTGTAATTGGTGTCTCTTGATGTATTCTTGGACCTAATACTGGTTCTGATGACTTTGATTTTTTTTGGTGGTCAGAGATCTGGGCTGGTGTGCTGACATTTAAACCTGCCTGTCAGATTGTCCTCCCATGGCTTACTGCGCATGCACACATCAATATTGTGTCATTTTTGTCACACTTAGCAACATGCCCATAATCTTTTACTACTTTGCATAAACTTCTTCAGGTAAGGAAATTTGTTGACTATTTGTTAGCAGTAATTAGAACTGTCACATTTTTATGATTTTTGTCTGTCAAAAATTTAAACACAAAACACCATCATAAGTAGCTGACCTGTGCAGTGTATGTCAATTAAAGTCATGTGATAGCTTTGTGTAAGGAAAAGGCTGACATTTAAGTAATTATTCACTGATCATCTGCCACATCTCTTTCAAACTTTCAGTTCTGTGTATATTTAAGTATACGACATGTCAAAATGCATCACATATGAATTTGACACTCAAAATGTATTAATTTAAAAAACATCTTCATTGTTTTGGACCATAAGTACAAGCAATGTAATGCAAACTAAAGGCTATTGGCTATTTTTATTAAAAACAGGGCCAAGCCGTTCAATAATTCCTGCCCCAGATATGTCAACACAGGAAAGAAAACTGCAATCGTCAAACCACAGGATCTTTAAAGCATGCTCAGAAAAAGGATGAATCAGTGAAACCCAAATGTACATCAATACACATTAGAATGAGTGTTAGTGCCTCCCTGCAGATCTGGTACCAGCTCTCGAGAGCCTCTCCAGACCTGCTACAGGCAGCGTGACTCAGCAAGTCCTGGCAAATAGGCCAGTCAGCACAGCTGCCAGTCAGTCACTAGGTCATCAGATCAGCCAGCCAACCAGCCAGTAGGATATCTGTGATGCTGTGCAGACCGACACGTTGAGTCTGATAAATAATTGAGGGGCGCAGTCATTAGCCTAGATTATTTTTGCTTAAACACTGGCTTCCATCCAACGCAATCAGAAGTCGTTACCTCACAATGAGCTTGTGGAACATTCTAAGTTCTAAGCCAACACCTGCCAATCAAACAGTGAGGAATAAAAGCATATGTCTGACGCCATAGGAGGGGCCCATAAACAGCAGTGTGGATTCAGTGAGAGGTTTTGGGAAATGCTGGACTTTCCATCCCTTTTTAAACAAGTCTTTTAGGTATAAGAGGGACTGGGAGGAGAGAGGGAAAGAGATTTTTCCCAAGCGCTCTGCTGGGCCCCTTCGAGTTGCTTGGAGCGTCGCCAGAGCACATACAATAACACATATACACTGTCAGGCCCACAGCATAACCAGAAACTCTCAAAAGCATATTGACTCAGGCTTATTCCAGCACAGAAAGCATTTCAATGTATGCACAAATGTATGCAAATTACACATTTGTTAGCCTATTTAACACATTGTGCCTAAAAACAGCTATTAAGTTTGAGACTTGTGGTGGAAGGAAAGATTTTCAGTGTATGGTGACTTAAATTTCAGACCGTTCATCACTCAATTCTATCGAATGAATTCAGAGAACTCAGAACATTTTGCAAATGGATTACTTTTAAGGAAATTTTAAGGTGTTTTTTGTGTTTTAGGAGCTGAGGGGGATAAAACGTAAGATGTGTAAAGATTTTAGAAAATGATTTTGTGTTTCATGTGAAAAGTAACAGATTTTTAAAGATGTAGGTTAAGGGTTACTTTAAGAGTACAGTAACACAAGTTAGTCAGAGAGAGAGAGAGAGAGAGAGCTGTAAAATACTAGAAAAAACCTTGACTAACAATATAAATGAACCTCAACAAAATGATAGAATTAAAAAAGATATGTTGATGAAGTATTGTGCTCCATGAAAGCAAAAACGTTTCCACAAACACACATAATGAATAGTGCTCCTTTCTTTCTTCTGCCCATTTCATTCTCTTTGGCAGTTTCTCAGTCCCCATGATAAACGGTGGTTTGAATCTTAATGAGGTTTCTCCTCTCCAAAGTCTGCAGCAGCTGTTATAGAGTAAAATACATTGTGTTGCTATTTTGAGCAGAGACATATAATTAGAAAATCAATACCATCCGACAAAACCTCTTCAACTATACGCATCCATATTGACCCTAGTTTATATACATCCTGGTTTGCTTATATACGCAGACATAAATAACAACAGCTGGCATAACATTTACACAGCCATGTGTTAAAGGCTACAGAATTACTGTTGCCAATATCATTGACAAACTTTCAGATTGTAGGGCCGATATTTTCTAAAGATCTGGTCTCTGGCACTGAATGCAGTTCTACCAACAATGAGAAAAACAGCTTTTAGTACATATTTGATATACAGAGGGAACAGCACCCCTGCAGTCTTCATTGGCACTTGAAGCTCGGACGCACTCGTCTGTTGTGACAGTGACAGGAGACGACGAGATTTCTGTATGCAAATAAGATGTAAACAGACCATCAGGGAGCCATCTGTGTGGCTGGAACTCCCTGTGGGGGGCGGGGCTTCTGTAGCCAGGGAGATTGGCAAGCCAATGAGAGTTATAGTTCACAGTATCAGTTGTGGACCTCTGAGAATGTAAATAGAAGCATTATTACCTCGCTTGTCAGTGCTTTGAGGGCCACCCTGACATGGCTGTGAATTAACGTTCATTTAGTGCTTACAAATGACTTCACTGTCTAACCATGCCCCAACACGGACAATGGGGAGATCTTGGCCAGGCCCTTGTAATTAACTGTCCTAAACGAGGAAGGGAAATGAGGTTGAAGGTTAATTCTTACAAGCTTGCAGTTGTGTGGATACAACAGGCTGTTCCATCAGTGCTGATAGAGGTTGTCCACTCGCTCTGACCTTAAGAGAGAAGTTTCTCTCTATTAACAAGTTCATAACTAGGCAACCTGAACACAGGAAATGGCATTTTCAAGACATTAATGTCTGTAATGAGTCTTTGAATATTCATTGGTAAATCTTGTAGGGCGGGACTTTAAGTATATATAACTTGACTTTATTTATCCGGTTTTGATTAGATTGTGAAAAGTAGACGGTAATGTTACTGGTTAGCATTATTTTTTCCTGCCTTTGTGGAGAAAAAATGCCTTTCATTAAAACAAATCTGTTTTTTTGCCAAAATAACGTTCTCGGATGACTCAGGCACAATATGATGGCATATTAATGAAAGTGAAGAACATAAAGTGAGTTCATTTGGTTTTTAACTTTAAATCTAGATAATATTTTGTTTGTTATTACCCAGCTACTGAAGCTGTACAGAAAAACAGCATTTCTAGTATGTAGTCTTTGTGCGCTTTGTGTCTCTTTCCCAGCCTGTAAATACCAGTTAAGTATGAGGTCTTTCTAGGGAACCTCTTTAAGTTTCGGTGTAAGCTGTGCCACTGGAGCTTGTGTTTCAGCAGCACACCCTCTCAGTGAGAAACAGACTAAAAATATCACACGCTTACAAGAAAGGCAAGGCACTCACTCTCTCTCTTTCACACACACACACACACACACACACACACACACACACACACACACACAAACACACACACACAGTTCTGGAGTTCCTTGCCCTTTTTCAATGTCTTAGCTTTAAGACAAATAACATCAAATAACATCAAAACCACAAATGTGTATCATTGTTTATCTGCATAATAACATACAGTTCCGAATTGTCACCTTCAATGTCAGTTTTTCTTTCCCTGTTTAAATTCAGCCCAGTACCTTGATTCAACCTTGCCTACGGGTCTCTACCTCCCTAGGCCAGCGGATGTACAGAGTCCACCTCCAGCTTTATGCTAGCACTTTACAATAGTGAGGCTGTATGCAGCCCATTTTCAGGCTAAATGAGTTTAATTTATTTCTTTCAACAGAGAGTTTCCTAGTAAGGTGAGATCTTGCAAGTTGTGTAGAAGATTCCAGGGGATATGGGAAATAAATTCTATCATTTACTCAAATCTGTAGTGCTCAAATCTTATTCAGTTCAGAATGCTTTGCATCGATTGGCCATCGAGAACCAATCAAAGGTCTTTGATGTTTAACTTGGAGAGCTTACATTTCAGTATGTTCAATGCATTCTTGCTGATAAAATGTTTGCCTTGAATGTACTATGTTGTTCTTTAAAAAGCGCCTGTCAAAGGCATAAATATAAATGAAATGTAAATGTATGCTGCTCACAGAAATATGAACACTTCTTAACTCTTACAAACTACTTCTGTGGTATGTTTGTTTCTTTTACCTTCTTTTTAGAGCCTGGCATCCTTTCCTTAAAATAGCAGCTCTGCAATATACAGTTTACAATTCACAAAAGAGAGAAAAGTAAGTTGTAAGTTAAAGATGTGAGCTGTGACTGGCAGGGTGGACTCAAAAACCGAGAATTATTGTCATGAGTTTAGTCCTGTTCTGTCATTGTTGCCGTGAGCATGATCTGTCCTCATGTTCTGCCCCAGGTTCTTCTAGAGGGGTTTTCTTTGCAATTAATGTACTAAATATCGCTTTAAATGAGGATGTATCTTTTCTAAAGCCAAATAACTTCACAGATCACCTGTTTTAATTCCTGACAGACAACGGAGAGTTGGTATATCATGTTAGCATTGTTATGGTTCACCTATTATATTTTCTGGTTTGTAACCCACACATATGGCTGCATCACAACCATAACTAAATGTAAAAAGCTTAACACAGACAAAGTTTTTAAATGTTAGCATTTACTCATACGGCAAGCACTTCCCCTTATATTGCGTTTAGACTACATGTTTTCTCAACATATAGCTTGTATTCTCTTGGAATTGAACCCACAACCTTAGTGTTGCTGGTCTTACGCTCTACCATTTGAGCTACAGGAAATTCTATTTAAGAAGAGCTGGTACTTTTCCATGCATGATAAAATCACCTCATTGGCCCAATGCTGTCATCAGAGACGGGAGCTGTTCCTTACAGCTGGCCTACCTAAAGAGCCCCCTTTTCTCAAAATACACCAACACATGCACACAGGACACACAACGCTAACCCACAACACCCTCGAACCCGTTACACTTTGCACAAACACTCAGATACACTGACACAGCAACACACACACATAACCAGTGTTTACATCTACAATATACCCCCACCCTCGAGACTCATTCCACATTCCTTAACCAGAATCCCTGCATTCTTGTCCTGTTTTGGGGGGCGGGGGGCAGGGAGTCTGGCCGACTTTCCTCCTCTCTCTCTTCTTTAGTTCCCATTTTCGATCTCCTTCTTTTTCTGTCCCTCTTGGCTTGTCTTTGTCCTGCTGTCTTCTTTTTTGTACCTCTTCAGGAGAAACGGTGGAAAGGAAAATGTGTGTGTGAGACAGACAATGTAGAATGTCTGATTTAACGTAAATGTGTGTAACACACCGCAACGAAAACACACATGGGCTCTGTTCCAAAACCTAGTAAGTTTAGTAAGCTGCCCAGCTGTCTACTGTCTACATAGGTGACTGCCTAGGTGATAACCACTACGAGATTTTTTATATGATTTTGCTGTCTTTAACACATTTCCATGATTATAAAAGATTTCTTTTGCTGTAGAGCTCTGAGATAATTCTTTGCCTCCGACTACGTGTCAGAAAGGTTTGTAGTTCTGCTTTTACAGCAGCTATCTAATGAAGAACCAACTGGAGCACAGCAATGGCTGGTGCACTCGTCTGTTTGTGTGTGAGAGAGTAACAGAGAGAAATGCTCACTGAAAAACATTGATACTAGCTTGTCTATATAATATGCAATAAAACTATATTCGTAATAATGTTCTAAGTTCCCTCAAGTTTGCGTTGAAGAATCAGCAGTTCATGACTTCTTCTGCCCGGACACTTTCCAATTTCAAGTCAATGAGAATTTCAGTGCAGATGTGAAAAGAGGATGTGTTGTGAGAGCAAGAGAAGTGTCTGTGGCATTATTGTCACTGCTGTTTTTAGTCTGGTTTTCTCATGAAGCTAATTCCACTGAAGTGTCCCTCTCAGAAAAGCAGCGGTAGATGCTGTCCTCACAAACTTCCTGCTGTTCACTGACTCCAGCAGCTTGATTGTGTGTTCAACTCATTGACTCTTTTCTAGAGGCAGACCTGCTGTGTGTGTGTGTATGTGTGCACATGTGTGGGGAGGGGTGTACAACTCTGAATCTGTCATTCATTACAACTTTCTATACATCCATTTTGTATTTATTAGCGTAGTGGACACATACTCGTTCTATTTATTAGTGTAGTGTACACTTCTGTTTGGTATATACTAGTTTATTGCACTCTTGCCCTGTATTTGTTTAGCATAAACTTCCATGTGACGTGTAGCGCACACCTCCATACTACACAGAGTACAGCAGTGTAATGTCTTCAGTGTAATGCTTGCTTGTTTGTACAGTTCAGTTTCTGCTAGTGCAGTCTGTTAGTCTGATGTCTATCGGCATACTGAATCGTAGTTAACTCTTTTACAGCATTATATTTACAACAGTTTGCTGTTAGGGCTTTAAGCACAAATTTCCTTAGTCCTGAACGGGAGCGCTGTCTGTGTTGGTATGGTAACGGGAATATTGTTACGGCATGGGGGAGGGTAGAAAGAGAGAGAGAGGGTAGATGAGGCGAGTTCTCTGTGTCTTAGTTTGAAATGTCTCTCTTTATTACCCATGACCACCTCACATCCTCTCTCTCTCTCTCTTGCTCTCTCTCGCTCTCTCTCTCTCACTCGCTAGCCCTCTCATGTCTCATACTATTTCATTCTCTATCTTTCTCAGTCTTCCTCATTCTCCCCTTGATCACTGTTAGTATACTACATGTGTTTATGTATTTTCTACGGCAGCCAATATGTGGCTGATTCCATCCTGTGATACTGAAATGTCTCCACAGTGCACTGTTTCTGTCATCACATCCCCTACTGCAGCGGTAATAAGGAGCCGAGCGATGAACTGTAATTCTGCGCTCCCAGCGAAGCTCTAATCCTATAACAATATTTATGCACACATGTGAATTGAACGCCACCTCTTAATAGGTTTAAAGTTGATTTTTATGTAAAATACCGTTCCGCAACAAGGCTAACAAACCCGTTTTTGTTTTTTAAAAAGCACTCAGCTCTTAATAAGACAAAATGAGTCTTACACAAAAGAACAAAATTGTGTAAACAGCAATAAAGGTTTTATATATACCCACTTATGAATGATCAAAAGATATATTGTTTCTTTTCACAAACTCATGCATAAGAGCACCGGTGTAAAAAACTGTCTGCGTTTCCTTCCCAACCTCAGTCAAGCTCATGGGCGACATTATAATTCATACCGAGGTGTATCATTATACTCTGCTTTGACTGGCTCGATAACAGCAGCAGTTGGATTTTTCCCCCCACAGCGCTGAATGATAAGTCGAGCCACCAGCACACAGCACTGTCAATCAGAACCGTAATGGCTCACCAGAAGGAAGCCATTTTGAAAAATTCACTAAATTCAGTGACTTTTGCTGGCACCAGTGTCCTCCTGGGAGGTTCCTGTTTACGCCCTGAGAAATTTCATATATTTCTCCTCCTTTTCAGTTCTTGAAAAAGACAGAAGCATTATAGCACTAACACAATAACGCTAAAGCTAATACGGCCAAAGAGCAAAGGATGCGCATTAGGTGTGTAACTGATGTTTTCGCGGCATATTTCATCATTCTTGTACTGCCGCAGAGAATGATGGGAAATGTAGTTGAGCATGCAATCCTTCTGCCACGATTCTTTAACTCAGAAAGTCAGGGCTTAAATAGTCATTAAACATTGTGATTGCGTTCATGTTGCCCTCATCTCATAAATACAATCGTTCGGACGCGTCTTGAAAGCGGCTAATTGTGTGTATAGAAAACACAGAAAAGAAATACCTGACGAGTGTTAACAATGTTCATTACACATTAATCAAGAAAGCAATCTACTCTCATTAATCGCCAAAATGGGTTCATGACCTCAGGTAAAGAGGGCAAATATATGCAAATATTAGTCAAAATGCCTGCCGGTTTTTATTAATAGACGCTTTTGAGTATATACAGGGAATGCACAATTTTAAAACTGGAAGAACAGTATGACACTCTTTAAACCAAATTCAGGTGTGCTTCAACCATGAAACTCAGTTGCACGATGACTAAGCAGCTACTTTCAATAACAGCAACAGCAGCTCATAAGCTTTAATAAGGAACCAGTTGACCCTCATGTAACCGCAATCCATCATTCTTTAGTTAGAGAATCAATGTGCTGTCACCGTTAGAACGAGTAGTGAAATATGACCAGCAACACTGGCTACCAAACAGACGTGAATTTGTGAGACATATTTGTTGAAATATACAGCTGAGGTCAACTGGTGCATTTGGTTTCACAGGCGTTTAGTTTGCATTTTGCAAGACGCAGTTTTGGTGTTTTGCAAATTTTGGTGGGTTGCCCATGTGAAATTGGGGCCTCTAGCAAAACAAATTGCAGACCGCTGATATACAGGCAGTAGATTATAAGTATGAAACTGCATGCGCAGAGATAAAAATAAATCAGTTTTCATTTTTTTTTTTTTTTACGTAGTGATTTTTTTTGTTGTGCGATTTGACCATCTTTTTCTCTGAAATCGATATGACAAATAAAAACTATTAGTGCCTGTTTTTGGAAGAAACAGTCTTTTCTCTAAAACCTCTAATAAAATACTGCAGTTAAAATTCTTCAAATTCCTAAGCGTTTGGACCCCATTTATCTAACCGAGGAGATGGATGCTAAAGGAGAAAAAACAGGACTCACTCACTTTCTGCTCATTCCTACCCTTTCCTTCACTTAAGAGTCACATGTCCTGACAATACAGCCTCTGTTTCAATAGACAGATCTCAGATCAGCAGAAAACACTCACCGGGAAAGTCATTTACCAAAGAAGTGATTTGTGAGAATGTGATTTGTGAGAATATTCCGAAGTACATCTTGCTTGCTTCAGTGGAAACAAGGAAATCTGACCATATGAATGATTTACAAATGTCACAGATTTGCTGGTATGACAAAAATAGTGCTAAAACTATCTAAGATACTTCTTATTCCTTATAACCATTCGGATAAACTGAGATCAAGCCAAGTTGTGGTTAGTTACTTTTACAACAAGTACTCCTGTGTGAGAAAACACAGGTGTTGAGTTTGTCATATTGGTCAACAACATCCAAACCACCATGTTTGCTGTCTTGCCTCACACCTGAAATCAATTACAGCGCCAACCAGATTAGTTTCCCTCCAAATTCTTGCAGTGCCTCACCGTTACATGTATATGTAGCTTCTGTCCAAGGTCCACCAAACATTTCCTTTAAAACTTGCTTCTTCTCGACTAACTTTGAAATTTGTGTGAAGCAGAACTTAATGAAGCAGAACCACCATGCCAATCTGAAATCAATATAGTCGTGTGTCATAAAATAGCTAAGATTACGGTTTTGGATGAAGTTGATTTTCACTAGTATGTGATGTGGCTTCAACACAGTGTACCTAATGTGAACAGTTAGAAGTTATCAAGCGATCAGACAGAGTCTGAGCACAGGCGGATTCTGCGGTCTGCTCCTCACAGCACAGTGCGGATGGGGGATGGGAGAACTGAGAGAGCTGTGAAGAGGAGAGAAATAAGGAGAGACGAGGGTTGTTTCAGAGTCTGGGGTAATGTACAGAGTAATGTACGTGGGGAGAAAGTCAGCAAGAAGGAGCTGTCAGGAGGAGAAGTGTTTGTGTGTTGCACAGTTTACTTGAGCATGTTTTTATATGGTAAGAACGTGTGTGTGTGTGTGCTGAGGCCCAGTGGTTAGTGTGAACCTGATACTGCCCCCCCCCATATGCAGCTGCTCTCTGAGTTTCTCTCTCTCTGTCTTTCTCTCTCTCTGTTAGCCCTATAGAATGACTAGGGTTCAACTCACTAGTTAGTCTGGATTCTAGGGTGAATCTCACAAAATCACGTCCTGGTAATTCTTCACCCCAAAATCATAAGAAAGAAATAAGAATTTTTAATTGTACCATTCGTTTACCATTATTCGTAGTAGTGACTGTCATTAGATTCCCATTTTTGTAAAAGTACTGAATTTCAAATAATTGTTTTTTACCTGAGAAATTGGGGTAGGAAATGTATGCAATTGTCATAAATGTTTCTTTTATAATTTCACATAGCTCCTTTTTTAATTTGTGGTGAAACGTGACCTGGTCGCGCTTATGACAGGTTTCACGTGATTTACCCACCTACAGGCATGAAGAAATAAAATTCACACATTAAGACAGACAAACAGAAGGAGACGGAGATAAACAGAGAGAAAAACAGAAGCCACTTGTTAGCAACCATATTACAAACAATCTCTCCAGTCATGTGCAAAAGAATAAACCGGCTGTATCAGCAGAGAGCTCTCTCTCAAAAAGAGCTCATTCAGCACATGAAGTACAGATGTGCCCGGCAAGAGTGAGTGATCACAAAAGAGGAAGACTGTTGACAAGGTGTTGCACAAGGCAGGAGTGGTGGAGGAGAGGAAACACAAGAGTAAGGAGAGAGAGAAAGGAGGCATCTGAGTTGGCAGAATGAATGGAGGTGCAGAAGGAGGGTGTGGGTGGTTGGTAAATTGTGTGCGTTTTCGAGTGTGTGGGTGTTTGTTTTGTGTGTGTGTACGTGCTTGGGTCTTGCGGGGGAGTGCACACATGATACTCTGTGTGTGTGTGTGTGTGTGTGTGTGTAGCCTCAGGCTATAACACAGACACAGGGCTTCAACGAGTCTAGCAGTAGAGACTGAGAGGAAATGATTTCGCCTCTTCACACTGGTAGAAGCTGTTGGACAGTCTCCCAGTAAACTTGTCTGACTCGTTGCCAAAATATATATGTGTGTGTGTGTGTGTGTGTGTGTGTGTGTGTGATGTGACAGCATGAACCTCCCCTCATACACACACACACACACAGGCAGTATACCTAGACTACAGCTGAGCTCCACCCAAATGTTGTAACCACCCTAAAACCATATGAAATCCCTTGTGCCATTTGTGCAACAGACAAGAATAATTATGTGGATTATTGAGAAGCTGTTATTTTTAACATTGTGATTGTGAGCAACAGCCTAGAAACTCTCTAGCAACTACATACAGCAACCGCAAACCACTTCCTGTAGCAATTCACCAGCCATTACCCCAAACACCTTTGCAACCACATGGCAACACCTCGTGCCATGTATACAGATTAGAATGTCATAGAAACTTGGTGAGCTCTTTTGACCTGGATCAGTGAGCAACCACCTAGCAACCACCAAGAACACCATAGCAACTGCATAGTAACCCCCCACGAAAGCATACAAAGGTGTAACTTAAAACTTTCCCAGGGGACACTCATAGTGATATAATGTATACCTGCCACGTTGGATAAATGATGCCTAATGAGTGTGAAAGACATTAAAAGACATGCAATTAAACATCCAGTTCTATTTAATTATAAAATACATAATAAATTAAATAACACTCTGATATACTGGATACTCACTCTGATATATGTTATTAGGTTAATGATCATTAGAAAGGCTTCGTGATAACTCCACATTGAATGATAAGGATTACATCTGGTTTAATTAATTCATTAATTAAGGTACGTAAACAGACATTTCTGGGGTGTGTGTGTTTTTGACAGTGCTGAAGTGAGACTGACAGAAAGGTGAAGGCTGTCTGTCGTCTGCGCGCTAGCAAACAGAAATTCAGATTTACTGTGGTTTGATTCTGTTTAAGCAGCTTTTCCTTGAAGCAACTTGACGTGTTTCTCATGACGCGTCTGCGCTTTCTTGTATTCGCATGAATGTGTGTGTTTTTCACACTTGCACAGCTGCAGGGGCAGTGTGTGTATGTATGTGTGTGGCTGTAATCCTTCATTGTCCCTGAACACACACTCTACCTGCAGTGTGTATGTGTGTGTGTGCTCTGACAGCATCAACACACCTCTGTGAAATCAGCAGCAGCTGCGAGAGCCAATCGCGTGAAGCTGTCATTAAATCAGATCGAGTCGCCGTGTGTTCACACGGCATGTGGCGACCACCGCAGTGGGAGTCACACAGAACCACTGACCCTGTTAAACTGGACAAATGAATCCATGCTCTGAGACTATATTCTCCATTGGTTTATAATCATAGGTGTTTAGTAAAAAAAGGCCACCTTCTTAGGCAATATTCTATCCTCCTAAATGTCTCCTTCTGGCTGATGTTTTAAAGCAGTATCCTTATATATTAATGTATCCCTGACTGCGTATGATATACTACAATTCTGTGCGAGTGGTTTAGCGTTTAGCATAAAAATTTTTTACTAAGAAATAAGCAAACTGCATAAAATTTTTACCTGGGCTGTTCGCAATAGCATGCGTAACACTAGCTATACTATTTCTTGAGTATACAATATGTATACTATGTACTCATACTGAATATCTGCATATGCATATTTCCTGAATGAATAGATATATGATATATGATCTATATATATGACCTATATAATCTACTACATTTGCCAAAAATGCCTAGTATACAGAGCTCACTGCATGAAATATTGTATCCCACAATGCAATGTGCTTTTCCAATGTCAAGAATGAACCAAAAGTAAAGTTCTTTTGTTCTTGTAAAATGTTCTTTTAACATGTTATTTGATCAGAAGTCTAAGAGTCATTTTTATTTAAACTCTGAGTATTCAAAAACAGCGTGCAACAAACAGGATTAAGTAAGCATTAAATAATGTATTCAATTCAGAAAATAGCCTCAGTTATCTCTAAAGCTGACCTGAATTTGTCCTAGATCATTTGATGTGATATTTTGATACCTTGGAGGGCCGTTTGAAACCAGTTTCCTGCCTGGTCGGTTCGGTTTCATACACAGCCTCGGGTTCTGTACTGTTCTGTAACCCCCTTGAGTTTTAAATTGTGTTCCGTCCCTTTGTTAATGATCTATGAAGTTTTATAATTTCCCTGTAGGGGTCACTATATGAACTAATCGCCTGAGACATAGAGGTTAAGGGAAGAAGACAGTTTTTGCTGTGCACATGGTGATTAAACGATCAATTTAAAATGGTGGATGTGTGTATAAAGATGTTTGATTTCTTTATATAAGTTGTTTGTTGGGTTTCAAGAGGAATCTAAATTGAAATTGATTCAGCGAATTAAGTTCTATGAATTTCTGTGTTAGAGAAATGTTCAGCTGATGTGATTTAACTGATTAATAGTCTACAAATTGTATATATATATATATATTTGTAGTATTTATATATGTACATATAGTATACAGTAGTTTTTATTTTACAAATATTTTACAAAACTTTTTATAAAAAGAGATCTGAGAAACTGATATATTCAATTCCTGTTAAATTTGCTTCATGATATTCTCTTTATATATGACAAAAAGAATTATTTATATATGAAAGGGGGTATTTGGGAATGCAGATCACTAATTTGTCTTTTACATAGAGATGCGTGATTTAGTACGCTCCCTTGTACTGATTGGTAATATATAGGCTGACGCCTGTATGTGATTGATGCTTTTGTGATTTTTTTCTTGAGGGGTTTATCGTATGACAAGCCAATGTGACAATTTCACTGGGTGACATGATCAACTGTAAGCATACACACTTTCTATACACACACTACTGGGGCAGTAGTAATAAAACAGACCTTAACATCTGACATTCTTTACACATTAACTACACAAAGAAAGCCGGAGGACATTTTGGACATTTCATTTTCTTTATTTGGGTTTTTGAATCTCTTATACACAATCTGGACTCATTATTGACATTTTTCATTTTTACGTGTGTGTTGAGACAAGAGACCCAAACATTCGTTTTGTTGACACAGCATGTGGTTATTTGATGTTCTGTGTGCAGTAAATGTGCTGCTGTTTGCTGGTTTAAACTATTTGGCAAAACCAAAAATGTCATGATTTCACGTTCTTGACAGTCGAACGTGGACCATGTGGATAGCTATTGTTCGAATAATATAATACTTAAGGTTTCATATATATTGGCTATTACAGTGTTACAGTAGTGTAAGTCTAAAATCTACCCCACTCACTATTTCAGACTGTATCCCACCAGGAGTCTCTTACAATCAGATTAAACATTTCACACCATTAATAAAAATTCATATAACAGTGTAAATTAGGCAGATACTGTGCAGGCAAAATAATTTTCTTTTTGTTAATCTCCTGTCTTTCTTCTCTCTCTCTCTCTCGCTGTCTGTCTCTCGCGCCTGCCGTGCTCTGGCTGGGTTGCTATGGGAACAGCAGCAGACAGCTTCTCACATCCCCTCCTTCAGATTTATCCTAGCTCACTCACAATTTATATTCATGCACAGCGACACCGTAAACACACACAAACATACACAAGCGCGTAAAAACACACTTTAAACAAACAAACCGTCGCTGATCGTGCACACGCAAGCACACCCCAGAGATGTGCACGGATCCCAACACACATACCTATAAACACACTCATTAATACGCAAACACACCACACACACAAACAGTATCGATTCTCTCCTGGGGAGATGATTGTGTTCGGTGAAACATTAACCCGCACCAGCATCACCATTTTCTGACACACAAAGCCAATAAATACCATCAGCTTATTGTAAATGTGAATGTCATTTGTGTTTTTTGGACATAATCACAAGTAATGACTGCAGAAACACACTGTTCGGTTTCTCTTGATTCATTGTTGACACATGAGATTATAATGAAACACACCTGACTGAGAAAGAGACACTGTTGATGGAGGTCTTAGAGTAGTCAAAATTAATAATCAGAATAATGCAGGAAAACACATAACCAACTTGCTTGCGAGGGATATACATACTGCCTTGTGTTACAGATGGGGTTTTTAGAATAGAGGGAGAATGCATTTGTGTGAGAGAGATAACAGTTTTATCTTGCTCTTTCTTGAACTCATTTAGAAGGATAAGCATCGATAGAGAGAAGGAGAGAAAGAGAGAAAGAGGGATGTTTTTCCTCTAAGTGGAGGGAGGGGGATTGATATGTTTAATAATATTGCCATCTCTGTCTTACGTGTGTCTAAAATGCCGCTGTGCGTTGTGACAAAGCTAGAACGCTCTCGTCATCGTCAACTACGCTTGCGACATTAGTGTGACGGACAGATGCACGGCCCATTTAATCAAAAACTATTTAAATAACCAAATGAATTGTTAGAAGCAGTAGAACTTTTGTTATGTTTTAATAGTTAGTCTATGTACACGTCTCAGATAGACTTCTGTGGTTATAGCGAGAGTCTGAAAGAACAGCAGGACATCAAGCACGTTTACGTGACAATTTCCAGTGTCATGAAAAGTTGAGTCGGCCTGGCAAAGTGAAATAATGCAGTTGAATAGAAACACCTGCTGGCAGCCAGCTGCGTGCAGACTGGGCAAGTCCAGCGTTGTGCTCTCTTACAGGAGCCTGCCAGTTTGTCGCATAAGTCAGTCTCAGTGTGGATGGGGGTTCTTCACCCTCACACCATCATTCCTACCTTCTTAATCGTATCTTTCTCTCCCTCCATCTGTATGTTGATATTGTTCTAAGAATACTAACCAGCCACTGAACAGCAGTTATGGACAGCAAATCACTGACTCTGAGATTGAGATGGACAGAGAGAGAGGGAGAGAGAGAGAGGTGGTTTTAGGTAAATGAGGCTCATTCTTTGCTGAAGGTTGAGCAGTATATTATTCTCTCATGTGTTTCAGTCCTGTTACATCATCCAGGTTTTCCACCTGCACAAAAGCACCAGCATAAGCCACACTGTACACACCCCATTACAACAACATAAACACAAAACAAATCAGCCATTGGATTTGATGAATAGCCAAGTGTGTTAATTTCTTACTTTCTCACAATCTCCTGTTCTCATTTACACGCATTTTAATATGTTTGTAAAGGTCTCGTTGTCTCTCTGTGGTTCTGTTTATACAGTCAGATTCAGTCCTAATGCTGCTAAATCCGACAAGCTGTGGGTCAGTTCTATGGACATTCAAAATAATATACGTGAGTAGTGATAGTTCCAGTTCTGGATGCTGATTGGTCAATACACAGTTCCAGCCGTGTGAAAATACACAATATAGTTACAGTGAAGATGTAACACCTGTTTAAATATTATTCCATGTTTTCGTGTCAGGGATTGTATCTTTTTTAGGAAAGATGGCACTGAATGAAAATTTGAATCCTTCATTTCTTATGTAGTAGTTCTATTCAGACAATTCACATCATGCTATATTGTGAAAATAGTTTCTCCGCTGCCTGCCATGTTAACAATAGCATTTGGCTGTGACTGTATTTCTGGTATAGCACAGCACCGATATTGCCTAAATATAAACGTTCCTGTAAGAGCGTTTGGTACAAAAGTGGCTGCCTAAAGAATAAATACATACAAGAGGTCATGTTACTCTTTTAGAACAGATAAGCTATAGGTATTTACAAACGTGGTCCAAAAAAGTCCTCACACATACACACAAAGTCAATGGATACAAACGCGTTCATTTGTACCACGCACAGACACAGACTCATTCCTTCACACACACGTTTCCATGTTTTCATACAATTGATCTGATTAAACGAACTACCAAACAAACACCGAAGTGAACCCCTCCCATTTTTCTTCTCCTCTTTTCTCCTCTCCTCCTTTTTGTGTCTGTAACATGGAGCCCATCTGGGATGGGCAGCCATAGTTGTCATGGTGATGCTTTCCACCAGGGCATCCGATTGGCCAGTGGACACGAAGCAGTCTCTGTCTGGTTTGGACGCAGCCGTCGGTGTCCTCGGGGACCGCGGTGGGGACGCTGCCTCATGCAATGCAAATATGATACCTTTGAACGGACTGGGTGTTATAATATTGAGTCATTAAAAAAATGAAAATGTCGCATTTTTCTAGTGTAGTGTGAACACAGATACACACACAGAGACCTGCAGTCTTGAATGACTGAATATATAATTTAATAGTTGAATAATATTAAATAAAGAGAATTAAAATACATATAATGAAAGATACAGATTCATCAAAGCTTTGGAAAACATGTTTCACTTTAGAACTTAATGAATCAGTGTACAAAATACTTTTTTGTTTTCATCGGAAATGCACGTCATGTGTTATGCTAGGTTTCGGTATCTTATTTTTCGGTATCTTATAAATTCACAATGCATAAGGCGTCAACCTGTTCTAACAGATTTCGGTGCATATAATGTCTTAAAGGTTATATTCATATAAAAATGAGAATTGTCATCAGAATAACTTTTTATGTGAGAAACGTTGAAGATAAGTTTCATGGGTTTGGAACAACACGTGGACAAGTAAATAATAAAATCATTTTTTATTTTATTTGAAATATGCTTACAATATTACAAACACACACCTCAGGTAGTGATGACCTCTGCACACTGACTCCAGCAGATTGGCTGGCCTTTAATCCAGAGGGGCCGATTATGGGCTGTGGTTTATTGCCCAGATTAGCATGATCAGCACACGGCTGCTGTTTTTCATTACCCAGACAGCACAAATCAATACTTAACAAGAAGATCAGCCTCTATTAATGATGTTTGTGTGATTAACTGCTGAGTGTGAGTCTGATTACTGTACAACAAGGAAGAAAATATCCGTCCTGCGGCTTGTTTGGCCATCTGTAGACAATGAGGTTGTGTGTATTTCAGGTTAGGTGGCTGAAAGACCCTTTTTGTGGCATTTGGCCATCTTCTCTTCTAGAAACATGGTTAAAAATGTTGATGACTCATTTTGTCCATGGAGGCGTGTCCAAATGTTTAATGGCCAATAAAATGTCCCCTCCTCCAATACCATCTGCAAGCAACTATCACTAGTTGGTTGTTGTGCAGTAAACAAAAGGCTATCGGCTTTTAAAACAAAAGAAATTAGCATTTTAATGTCTCAGTTTCCAGCTTCCTGTTGTAACAGGAAATACTTCAGGAAAGAAAAGTGTGTTTGTTAAACCATTGGTCTTTAAGCTGAGACCAGGTTTGTTGTTTCTTTTGAGACACGTATTGGTTTACATTGTGGCTTTTTAAACAGTATATCTGTCATTGAACTTGTGTGACTTTAATTCAAATACTGAAGAATATTGAGTGGAATACTGAAGAACAACTCAGATATTTTGGAGAGGAGACTGGCGCTGTGGGAGAGCCGAACTCTGACTGTTCTCTGTGTAAGCATAGAGGGAGACAGCGAGCAAAACGACAGCCTGCGGAGTTTAAACGACTTCTGAAGAAAAATTATTTACTTTTCCATCTTCATGTGAGAGTGAGTGAGTCAGAGAGAGAGAGAGAGAGAAAGAAAGAAGGGAATAAACGAGCATCATTCTTTGATGTTGGCTGCTGATTCTCCAATACAGACGGAGATAACTGAGAGCTTTTTAGCTACTGTGGAAGCGATATTGATTGTACTGCCATGCTGCACTGAGCTCTCAGAAATGCTTTGTCTTCCTTTATTTATACAAGCCAAGGTGTGTGTGCGTGTGGTGCGAGTTGCAGGAAGGCAAGAAAAATAATGTGTGTGTTCGAGTGTGTTAGTAGGTGAAGACAGCCCATGCAAACATTAATGTTTAGACAGAGAGACTAAAGTGTGTGTGTGTGTACAAATGGGGAGAAATACAAGACGAGCATCAGGCACAAATAAACTAAGCATGAAAGCTTTATTTATACCCAAAATATGACAGTCAACTATATGTAGTTAAACGTTCAAAACTACGATGAACATAGAATGTTAAGACATGCATTTGCAATATCAGTAAAACCTTCAATATGAAATGATGTTGCTTAAGGCGTTTGAAATAAAGCTGAGTCGTGTTGATATATTCTGGGATTCGGTGAGCTAGCAACAAAGATGTTGCTGTTCAGGTTGAAGCCATTGTTTTCTATGAAGCTTATGGCACATAATGTGAATTTTATGAACTGCATTTCCCATCATGCCACCTTGGCTAGCTTTAAAGAGCACCAGGGGTTCTGAACACAAAGAACAATTTCAGGTCCTTTAGTTAGATATGGTTCTATATTCTAATAATATAATTGTGAGTTTTAAGAAACATTTCTGTTTAGATCGTATAGGCTCCTGGTCTTTATGCAACCTAAAACCAAAAATTTTACTGTTTTACTGTTATAAGAACCCACAACTGGTGTTGTTTAGATGCATTTTATCTTAAAAGTAATGTGCAGGAACCTTAAACTCCAACACAAAGATGCATTTCAATTTAGAAAGGCTCTTATGCTAGATAGACTGACTGAGCTGTTAAAGAACCTTTACGAAACCTTTCTGTTTCAGTGTAAAGACCAATACATTTCTTATTGTAAAGACACACCCAGACACATAAAAACATGCAATGGAATTGAATAGAGTGGAACCACGGTTCTCATTTCTGACAAAACAAAATCATCACGCTGTGTAGGTGATAATACACCTCAGTCAATCACAATGTACCATCAGCTGCTTCATGCCGGGCCCTGATAACTCTGCCAGGGTTTATTTTGCAATAATGAACGGCTGACTGTACATTATTTTGCCTTTCATGCAGCAGCTTACTGAATAAGTAAATAAATTTTGTCAAGAAATATCGGTTTGAGTTGAATTTTTTTGTATGCTATACAAAAAACATGAGGCTGGTTGCCATGGACAACAGATCAGTTTAGTTAGTTATACCAAAACATTTTTCCACAGAATGATCGACCAATCAGAATGAAGTATTTCTTAATGTTAATGTGCTACTTTTTACTATAGCGTCTCCTCAGTGTTCCCCCTCTCTGTGTCTTTCACACGTAATTACACAATTTCTTCTCAGCATTTTCACAAATGCTGATTGAAAGAAAAGGAACACACACACACACACACAAACCAATGAAATAATCTCTATCAGATAAAACTAAGAGAGCCTTGAGGTGCTGGTGTTAGCTGAGCACTGTGCTGAAATGCCATTCAATGACCTTTTCTCTCTCTCTCTCGCTCTCTCTCACACTATCTCTGTCGTTGAAGTCCCAGAGCTGTTTGTCTTTAGAGGACTGTGAGACTGTTCCTGTGCGATTATGATTATTTATATCCATCTAAATTAAACCTATGCACATCGTTTGGAGCTCGGATAGCTGTGCCCATGAAAAAAGACACTGTTCCAAAACCTTGTGAGCTGCCTGCAGAGGCATCACAGACACTCCTGACATGAACACTGTTGCAGAAGGTAGGCAGGTTAATCATGCTGCCTCCCAAGACATCTCAGTTTGGCCAAATTCTATGCAGCACCATGTATATTCCTCACAGAGAAGGCAATCCCACAATGCACTGCAATCTGCTCGCTGCTAAAATAATTCCAAAATGGCAGGCGAGGCGAGAGAAACGTCAATTATGAATGCACGTTCCATGATATTTAGGAGGCTGTCTGAGAAGGTAGTTTTCTATGTTGGCTGTAGGCAGTGAGGTAGATTGCTAGGTTTTGGAATAGAGTGTGTGTGTGTGTGTGTGTGTGTGTGTGTGTGTGTGTGTGTGTGTGTGTGTGTGTGTGTTCATCACAGCACACACACACACACACACATACTCTACTGTAACACTCCTGTAGTGTAAGCCTGCAAGTGAGTATTCACACTAAACAGCTGCTAATAAATTTCCAAGGTGTGTTTATATCAAACGCACAAAATCAAAAAGGTTTTTAACTGTGTTTAATGTGCACACACTGCCTGTCGCACTGAATACACAGTGTTCAAATACACAGTCAAGAAGCAGCCGCACACGCACACAGTTTTCTCAGCGAAGTCCAACTGGTGCAGCAGGTACAGCTGATAAAAAGACATGGCAGTGAATGGCAGTTGTAAAGACCTGGTCTTCACACTGCCCGAGTATAATAGCCAAGCCAGTGTGCTTCACACAAACACACAAATACACACACGGCAGATAATACCACTGTTGCCATGGGAGACAAGTCTTAAAGGTATTTGTCTGCAAACGCTATATTGAGAAGTGTTTCAAAAATCCATTCTCCCGGACTGTCGGCCTAAATATCCGTCAAGTTGAAGGCTGGTGGTGGCTCTGGGTTTTTGCTCTGGGAGCACATTGCAAATGAGCTCCCAAACACGCAGATGATTAGTGCCAATCAGATCCTTGATCAGCATACCTGCATTATGATGTCATAATGTATGCAGATTCTGAGGAATCTGTATTTTGATGTTACGTGGTGAGAGAACAGTGACTAGTTTAAAAATGGAAATTATTTAACTACATTCATGTATTTTTAAACCTATATGCTGAAGACCCTGTTTACACCTGGTATTAAGATTTTCAGTTGATCGGACCGCAAGTGAATAACAAACGTGGGTTTTCGAAAATTGTCCTTTATCAACCACATTTAGAGGAGAAACCACCCGATACTGAAACCACATTCATTTTCAACCACATTCAGTGGTGGTCTTTTATTATAATCCCCAGAAAAAGTCACTGAGTTGGAGCTGAGTTTGGAGTGACATGAGAGTTAGTAAATGATGACAACCTTTTTGGTTGTACTGTCCCTTTAAAAGGGATGCAGATAAAACACTGATTTCCAGTTTCTTATTTTCAGTTTTCCTGCGCATGGCTCCCTGATCAGAAGTGAGTTTACATGGGTGAAGTATTTAAAATCGAGGGGGTTGGGACGTAATCACGACTGACACACACGGTGCCTCTCGTTCACAGCAGAAGTGCCATTAGCATCTTTCCTGAAGCTTCCATGAGCCAATAAATGCTAGCAGTCAAGCAAGACGGCTCTGAATTCATCACACATTCTCTCTCTCTCTCCTCCCCATCCCTTCTTTTTATCTCTCTTTCTGTAAAAGTGAGCAGCCTCGTGCCCCCGATGAGTCACCTCTGTCATATGAACACCGCAGAGAGAGAGAGAGAGAGAGAGAGAGAGAGAGAGAGCATCTCTTTCTCTTCACCTCATACTCAACCTCCACCACACACACATGATCAAAACAAAAACTGTCAGTCTTAAAGGGACAGCTCACCCATAAATGAAAAGCAGTCATTATTTACCCTCTCTTATGTCGTTCCAAACCCGTATGACTTTCTATCTTGTTTGGAATGCAAAATGGGAATTTTTGAAGCATATCATGGGTGCTCTTTTTTATATCATGAAGGTGAATGGGGACTGAGAAGTGATTTAAGTGGTTTCAAGAAGTGATAAATAAGATCCATGAAAGTATCTTAATTATGGTCCGTACAGCTTCTGAATGTATGTGATCACAGCGATCACATGCATTATGAGGAACTGAACAAAATGTGTTATTTGTAGGTAATTGTTTACTGATAATCATTAAAAACAGTTTTTGTGAACTGGGTGAACTGATTCATTTAAAAGATCTGACTCTTAGTTCACTTAACAAACCATTCGTTCACTTATGTAATATTGCAGCAGATTTCATGAACATTACATGTTAGCACGTTCCTCACACAACGCATCATTCAGAGACTTCAGAGGATCAACACATGAGCTGCGTGGACCGCTTTATGATGGTGCTCTTTTGCACCATTTTTTTCAGCTTGACAGCTTCATTCACTTTCATTATATGGTGAAGAATGACCAGGATATTTACCTTTCACCGTAGAAAAAAGAAAGAAGGTCTTTTGGGTTTAGAATGTTATGAGGGTTAGTAAATAATAAAAGATTTTTTTTTTTTTTTTATTTTAGGGGTGAACTAGTCCTTTAAGGATGAGAATTTACATTTTGTATCTTTTAAACTCTATGTCTCTATTTTTTTAATCTACCTATTCACACCAACCAATTTCTGTCTCTGTCTCTCTCTCTCTCTCTCTTTCTCTCTCTCTCTCTCTCTCTCTCTTTCAGAATCACATTTCTAAGATCCAAAGCATATCGAATGTGCAGCGTTTCTTTGTGTGCTGAGGAGAGAAGGGTAGTGATGCTGTCTGAAATACTGGAGGAAGTGGTGTCCTCCCCCAGCAGAGTGGCAAAATTATGGAAATAGATAAATGAATACAGCAGGCAGTATCGCTTCCATGCTGCTGTGACTAATAAGAGGGTGTGAGTGTGTGTGTGTCTGAGTGTGTGTTGTTTCTAAAGCTTCTGAAAAACACACACGGAGCTGCAGCAGCATCGTAGAAAAGCCTTCCTGTGCAATTCATTCCACATTAGACTAAACAGTCCAGCAGCTTTGAAATCTCAGTACACTTCATTGGTGTCTTCACACTGACACTTGTGTGAATTCATTTCAATCATCTCCTAATACAGAAGTTTAAAATCTTGTGTGAAGTGATAAAGCATCAAACATAAAGGTATAAGATCTCTATATCTAGCTGAAAGTCATTTTTCTTTTGTTATTCTGATTCGGTTTTGTTTATTCATCAGCTCCCCATCAGTGAAAATGATCTCAGTGGGACTGAAACTCAGTAAGCCTTGATTCATTTCTCACTTCCTTTGCATTCACATCAAATTCAGTTCAGAGTTTGAATTTAATGTGAATCAGATTTCATAAAAACAGGAAGATGTGACCCCTTTATAGACAAATCTGAAGCCTAGAAATAAAAGGAGGAGGAAGAGGACGACAAGGGGAAATGTAGACCACCTCTCCTGCTCGTCTGATCGCTCTCATCAGCCGAAGGGATTCTTTCCTGGAGACATGCTGAAATTGGATTTCTGTCACCACAGCAGAGGCATGGTGGGTGTACACGGCAAGTAAAAATGGTGCTTTAACCGAGAAATTCATAAAAAAAATCTAATAAAATCAGTCTGTTAGCCATTCAGTGTTTATATCTACTGTCTGACTGATATCTACTGTCTGACTGATATCTACTGTCTGACTGTCTGACTATAAATTGTGATTTGCTTTATTTTATTTAATTCATTCTGATTGGTCAATCTTAGTAGTTTGTGGTGAAATATTTGATCCATGTTCCATGTGTTTCGAATCACACTACAGTGTCTTTCTTTTAACATAACAAAAGTTAGCACTATGTAGCATGCTTTGCTTTTTTTATTTTTTTGGCAGTGGCGGTGTAATAAGTAGGATACAGTCATTCCAGGTTTAGTTTGAGATAATGATCGGTTATGTCATTTTATCATAATGATAACTCTTTGAAAAACTAATATGATACAGCTATTAGTCTTTCTGAATCATACTAAACCAACTAAAGTGAAAAACTAAAGGGAAAATTGTTCCACTATACACACTGATTCATTAATACTTATTGACGGCTGATGTAATGTTGAGACACCTCAGAATCCTGTGTTACTCACACACCTTACAATATCATGTAGCCAGACTTTTGACTATCAGCATAATGTCTTGTCCTCTTTGCAGTTTATTCTGGTCAAGTGCGGCCCACTTAAACAGGATGAGATCATCTGACTGACATGTGAAGTCAAATAGTTTTGAAGATTTGATGCTACTAGCTTTAACAAGCCCGTCAATTAGTTCTTCCCCAAACGCCAGCAAATCTCATGTAATCAAACTAGAAACCTGCCTTATAAACAAAACCTAAAACAGCAGACCTGAAAACAGCTGAACACTCATTCCAAATGTTATGAAAGTCATACAAGTTCTTAGCCTAAAGGCTGAAATATTCAGCTAAAGACAAACCTGCATAGCAGAATTATCTCTCATAGTTCTTGACCTAAACACATGAGCATGTTGACACAAGCCAAAACTAAAACCTGAGTTTAATTTGTTGACAAATATAGAAGGACTTGTTTTATTTATTTGTGAGAACCCTTTAATCTCAAGTCTCTCTTCTTCTGTCTCTCATGTATTGTGAACTGACGAGTGTTTGATACTGCTAAAGCAATCTGTTGATTGTAATCAAGTATCTGTTGAGAAGATGAGTCCTCTTAGATGGTGAGGAGCCTGTTAAACAGGGTAGAGGAGAAGAAGAGGAGGAGGACAACAGAAGTGAAATTAAAAAGGAGAATGGAGAAGAAGCGATTCAAGACATATCAAGACCTAAGCAAACACCTAGAAATGCTCCTGCAATTTGTGAAACATCACTCAGAGCACCTTAGCAACCACATAGCAATGCACCGGCAACCACTCACATAATTTCAGAATATGCAAAATCAGTGTAATATTATTTTTGTCAGCCAGCATTGACAAAACAGAAGTGTTATATTTTGATTAAAGATTATAGAATCGTATAAAAATGTTTTCTTTAATGATATGAGTTGATTAAACGTGCAGTTTGATCAAGATGCTAAATTAATAATGTAAATAAATCAGTTTTCAGTTAATGTTGTTATTTAAGTAAAGAAGGGCGAGATTTACGGGGACAGTGGAGAGATGTTTGCAGGTTAGGAAGGTGTCGCCACTGATGATTACTGACTGTCCATAGAAACATTCAACCAGCGACACCATGGCAACAACACTTCACAGTCCAGGCAGGAGATCAGCTTAGTAGATAAGTGATCTCTCTTTTTCTTACCTTTCTCTCAGTCACAAAAAACTAAACTATTTTTTTCCATCTTCTCCCTTCTAAGGCCCTTGCTTCTTGTTCCATTTGAAATCAGTCTGTTCAGCTGAACTGGCAGAAGAGAGTGGTACACACACACTGAGGGTCGTAAGGGTAAACCATCCAAACTGCACTGTTGGTTTAGTTCTGTTCAACACAGACATCTGAATGTGCGCCGCAGTCTTTTGCTGGTCTTTCCAAAACAGGTTCCAAAATGGTTGCAGGTTTAACCATTGAGACCAGAGCCAAGATGGCTCTCCACCTCCAATCATCTGATGTCATTGGCCCTTAAGGGAACTCTCCGCCAGTCAGTGCAAAGCACTGAGTAGTAATATCCAAGACCTCTGGATCTGATTGCTTGTGTTTGGATTTTTCAGTCTAACTAGAGTAACGGGAGCCAAAATGGCTCCAGGTGGATTGGCAGTGATTTGAGCCAATATGGCAGCCAATGCTGCATGTCTGGCTTGTAGCAGAGGGCCTCTGGTTTTAATGGGCAAGCGGCAGACAGTCAGGACAAGGCTTGTTTCTCCTGAAACTGGGCCTGAATGACTTGTACAGTCTCTGAGACAGATGGCGGAGTTATTAAGGGAGAGAATGAATTACATAGAGGAAAAAACAGAGGCAGGTATGAACATCAGAAAATTAACTAAACAGTTCCACCGCGCTCGCACACTGTATATAAGTGCAAAAACACAAGTCTTACAGCAATCACTAAATGAGCTTGTGCAGCCACTACACAGCCAAAAGGGAACATTCTCAGAACAATGGCTAAAGTTCTCTCAAAGTTTTCTCAAAGTTTTCCCTTGAAGTTACCAAAATACTTTCTTGCAGTAATGTTAGTGGAACTTTCTATCTCATATACATCAAAAAACGTTATTCTAACATTTAAAACATTTGTAAACGTTACAGTTTAAGTGTTTGAAAAACATTCTTATAACCAAGCAATTGAGGTTTTAACATCTTTCAAAATAACTTTTTAACATTTATGTTACTTTTTTATGTTACATACTTTTTTATGTAACAATTTGTTACACCAAATTTAAATTATCATTTCATGCAATCACCCCCTTTCTATGTTAATTAGACTCATCGTCTTGCTCGCAAAATGTTATTTACCTGCCACAATTACTACTACTGCACACAGAAACAGAATTTACTAACGAACACAGCAGAAATAATTCATCAAATAACAACAGATTTTGCAGATGAACATTAATATGGGCATATTTCTAGATGTGCGGTATAGACAAGCACGCTTTCAGCATTTTTAAGGGCTGAATCAGATGCCTGGATGATAGTGGTGATGTGAAACTGTTTGTCCCAATACAGTATTTAAGATCACATATTTGTTGCATCCTTCCTAATCCGGCACTCAGAACCGTTGTGCAAAATGGGGAGCAGCAGCACGCAAAGCACGTATAGAGCTCATTTTTTGGACATTTTTTGCATAATTGTAGTGAATCGGGTGCAGATAAACATGTTATCAGTGGGCACAATTCTTAGTGAATTCCTCCTCTCAAATGCCTCTCTCACAAGGACATACGAACAATCTGAAAAGTGTGGGGGAGGTTACAAACCTTATCAGCTCATGAATATTCATTAGGTGACATCATATTTGCCCAGTAGTCATTGCTACGAGGTAAATAAGTGCTAGGCATAGTAAATTATCATTTGTTCAGAATGGATGGGGTGTACGCTTCTGCTGGGTCTTAAAACTGTTGACTTATAGGCCGGATACAATTTTGTTCTGCTCACAGCAGCCGAAACGTCTACATCATACACATTCATATTTTATAAAAAGTAAGGGACATGCTCAGTTATAATGGGTGCGCTGTGCCCCTGCACTCTAATGTCCATTTCTTACTATTTTACTGAAATGGTCTCAGTGGTTAGCACCTATAAGAGCTGGTCTCTCGTTATGCAAACCTCAGCGCACAAACAAAGCCCCACATTATACAGTGATCAGCACACACATACACTCTTCTCTTCCCACCATTTCATCTGCCTCCCATCATGACAGAAGCCACAAGCCACACGGTTGACTGGCTCAGGGTCAGTGAAAAGCTGCACAGACCAGAGCTAGAAAATTGATCTCCATATCAATTATAGAGCTGCTGGGTCTCTTTCCTTCCTGCCTGGAGAAGCCTGGAGACATTGCTTGGCTATAGCTATGGCATATTTTTCACCACTTTAGGCAAAAATCCATGTCGATTACGCAGCCAATCGATGGCCTGCGTCTCTTGCTCAGAGGTGCTGCTAAATGCATCAATGATGAGCCCAGTGTGGGCGGCGGAGATGGTGAGACAGGGACGGAAAAAGTGAGAGAGGCAGGGAGGTAAAACGGTGAGGGGAAGAGAAAGAGAGATGGAGAGAGAGAGACAGGGAGGGAAACGGAGACAGATTGAGAGTAAGACAAGGAAGACAGAGGGATAAAGAATCAGTGTAAGACAGGGAGGGAAGTATAGAGAGAATGAGACAGGCAGGGAGGGACAATGAAGGTGAGACAGGAAGGAAAACAAGCAGAGAGGAAAAGAGAAAGAGATACACCAAGAAAATGAGTAAGACAGGTAGAGAGGCAGACCGAGAGATTTGATGCTCTCTTCTCTCTGACTCAGTAGTTCAGTTTCACTGTGTACCGGAGTGTGTGTGTTTCCTGATGTAATCGGTTGCTGGAGTGTGTGAGCGTGTCTTGTGTCACTAGTGGAGCGTAGAGAAAGCTGTGATTTACAGGATGCTGTGAGGGGGTGCTCTGAGAGAGGCAGAATACTGGTTGGAAGTACGGGAGGATAAGCAAGGCTTCCAGACCACAGTAAATGACATCTCCATTGCCATTTCTCATACTGGGCTCGAACACATATACCCGAGAGCTCTCAAATCCCCCATAATGCATTTCTGTGATATCTTCAACACTCATCTACGAGTTCTGTGAAAGTTCTGCTCAGTGATGCTACTCAACAGTATTGTAGAGTGTGTTTGAGCAAAAGCCAAATGTTTTAATGTATTATATAACTGATGGATCTCTTTTTCAGTCAGAAAACGAAAAACAAAGCACGGGCGCCACAGCAAGCTGGCGACAGCATCCCGTCGCTATGAATTATTTACGTCAGCGTTCTGACACAATGTTCGGACCAGATTTGTTACACTTTACATCAGCGAGCCATCCATCGTGACATCAGCACTCGACCTGAACCACACGTTTTGGCATTCTACTAGCGCCTGTCATGCTTATCTGACTAGCCTCCTCCTAATGTCTGTCACGCTAAGGTAGCCGCCTTCTCTTTTTCTGTTCGCTCTTCTCCTCCATGACATGAATACAAATGTGCTTTAAAAAACCCAAGGCATCATTCCTCCCCCACCATCCCTGCATCTGTGTGTGACAGGCACCTCTAAATTAATTTGCAATCATCTCGGCGGCTAGACACACGAGCGGCTAGCGCACACCATTTCCACCTATTCAAAAAGATATTAGCACTGAGAATACGTCAGATGGTGAGAGCATTAAAAAAAGAGATGCTTCTGAAATCTGAGTAATCTGAAATTCTGAATCTCTTTTTCTTTGTGGCACCAAAAATCCCCGCTGACCAAAACGTGTCACGTCTCCATTAAATAATGAAACAATTATGACCACAGACTCGCATCCCGGAATTAACTAAACTGTCATCTAACTAAATGTTTTTTATGTTTGCCGTGAGTTATTAGCCATACCCTTAACACAGCCATAATTTATGCGTTGGATATTTGACAACTGTGAAAAATAAATCCATTTATTTTCTTTGGTGCCTCTCTCTGGAGGCACATCCTTCCAGCTTACTGATCAAATCCCTACCCCTCCTCCATTTCTGTCTCTCCTCCTTCAACAGCCCATCTCCAAGGCCTCTTATTCCATTCATTTTTCAGTCCAAGACCTTCCAATCTGTTTCTCGTTGTCCCTTTTGCATTGGTGCTCTCTTGGTATTGATTGGTAATGTATGTAGATAAATCTCAGGACTCTGATAATAAATCTGAAGAACTCTGCAGTGGAGTCCAGGGTACAAATATAGAGTATAGGGTACAAAGAGAAACCAATGGATGTGTACTGTGTGTGTGTGTGTGTGTGTGAGTATATGAGTGGGCAGTGAGTTAATGTGTGTGTATAATCCTATTCCTATTAACCAGCCAGATTTGAGGAAAGTCTGAATTTCTGACTTGCTGGTTGCAACAGAACACCAATTAATGGAAGACTTCCAACTTGTTTCAGGGTGAAATTTCTGAAGATACAGGTGTATGATGTCACACAAACAGTGTCACTCGAAGTGATTGGTTAATTATAATCCCTTTACAGCAAAAAAAGCATGAGTGTCAAAGTTCCTACATTATACATTTAATAAAGCTGTTTAGCTTTGCATAGACAGGTCTGTACAGCATAGTAAATGATCTCTCTGATGATAATTATACACCTGCACAGCAAATGCAACCAGTGTATTTTTGCTCCTTGCATCATCTTCTGAACACATACAACAGAGCTATTTAAGTTGAGATGTCATGTACAAATATGCAAAATGAAGGACCAGCCAGCTTAACTGGCCCTGTAACTCTCACATTTCTTTATAGAGGGAGGTATGAAGGAGATTTGGCCGCTGACCTTTCTCTCTGCCAAGCAGGCCAACATCATCCACCAACCAAACAAACAAATGATAACAAAACACAGGTTGCCCTGTGGACACAAGACAATTCATTTACATTCTCTACCAGCATGTGCAAATGCTTTCAGTGCTTTTGAAACATGGTTATTGAGCTTTCACAAACCACTGAAATTTTAAATCCACTTTTGGTTTGTGTGTAATTGTTATTAAAGTCCGGGAACATATAATACAATGAAAATACATGAAATTTTAATACATGAAATGTATTAAACTATGTTGCTCTGCATATTTTTAACATAAATTATTCAGTACTACATCATTTTTAAAACTGCTGTTATTTATGCATCCAATATGAAATGCATTAAGGCGGGGAAAAGCATTTTGTGCAATTGAAGGAGTCCTCAACTAAAGCGACAGGCCACACTAAAGTGTTTTCACCAGAGTAAAATCTGTGTAATGCAGGTCCTCCAATCAGAATGTGCAGTCAGAAAATGAGGCTTTCTAAAGATATTCTATAACAAATGAAGTGTATGAAACAACAACCATACTGTTATCAATTATTGACACCAAATCATTGGAGCTTTGTGAAAAATAGGTCTTTCTACACTTCACACAACAGCACAGTCTATGTTTGGAAACTGCTGGAATTCAAGCGGTCCAATTGTGGTTAGTGGAAAAATTACCCATAATTCTTTTTCGTCGTCATGACATTAAGATTCAAAGGACACCAATCAATCGCTCTCCTCATTAAAAGTTGTCCATCTTTTCTCCCCAAATTTCAACTCGATGTCAGTCAGCGACTGTTTGTACAAAGTGAAGAGACAGCGGATGTGATTGGATAACCTCTAGCATGAGAAAGACAGAAAGAAAAGTAAAATCACTGCAGGTTTTGCAACAGCTGGTAGTGTAAAAGCAGTCTGCTGCTGCCGTGGTGGGCACAGACTGAGAAACCCCCCCAGACTGAATAGAACCGCCCCCCAAAAACACACACTGCTCAGATCATCACACAATTCACTCACTACTGAGGGTGACAATTCTGACGAATAGTGAAGGAAAAAGCTCTTGTCACTTCACAGCCATCATGCATGAGAGAAGAGGAGAGCAGAGCAGAGAAAAGAAGATAAGAGGAGAACAGAAAAGAGGAGAGAAAATGAGGGGAGAAGAGGAGAGGGGGAGAACAGAGAAAAGGAGAGGAGAACAGAAAAGAGGAGAGGAGAGGAGAAGAGGGGAGAGAAAATGAGAGGAGAAAAAAAGGAGGAGAAAAGGAGCTTATTGCTGCAATCATGGAGAGCACGTCGTTTCCACACTATCCAATGACACATTCCAAACCAAGTCCCCTCTCAGCCCTGCTCCTGCCACATCCATCTCATCTCTCCTAAACACACACACACACAGATGGAGTTTTCAGGGACTGAGCAGAACAGACACACAGCTGATGTGCCATAGCAGCAACTGCTTTTAACCAACCCTCACATACACACCGGCCAGAAATACATACACAATAATGACCGCACGCCATTTACAACCGACCAACTTTAACATCACCTTTCCAAGCTCCTGTTTTATCCCACCCGCCCCCCACAAACAAAAGAGAAGGTGAGAGTAACACAGAACGGAAAACAGAGAGATCCGGTGCTGAAGAGAAAGATACTGGATACTCACCCCCCCTCCCACTTTTCTCACTCTATCAGCTCCCGTGTGTGAGGGTCTCTTTATCCTCTCGCTTTTCTGCTTTCTCTCACACACAGCGGCCGTACAAAAACACACTCAGGATCATCTGGGTTTTCATCATTTGTTCCCCCTCTTATTTCTCTCCAGGCTCTTGTACCCTCCCTTTTGTCCGTGCTGGCCCAAAAAGTGCACACACATCCACACAAAGGGCTGCTCTTCCTCACAGTAACCGGTCCTCTTCAGCATCTAGACACTAGGACAACATCAAAGCAACTTGGGGGGAACACTTCAGGGGCCCATTGTCTCCGGTCTGATCGTTTTCTCTCGCCTCTGTCCCCCCCTTCGCTTCTGACAGCACTTGGTACGGTCCAGGCATTCAAGCCAAGCAGCTTTCACACATGCAGGGGAAGCTTGTCTCAGGCGATTGCTGACAAGATACAAACAAGGCAGCTATCCCCCTTCCCCACACACACATGCACACGCTCGTGTGTTAACATCTCCTTTCTCTCCCTGTGTTTCAAAGCCTCTCGTACCAGTTGCTTTTGAGCCCACAAATTTCATTCAGTACCTCCTCTCGCTCTCTTCTGCTACCTCCTTTTGGAAGATCGAGCTAACAATCTGAAGTACTGTAGTTTAACTATAGTCAAGCTACTCTCGTGAAAAGGTTTTTGTCTTGTTTTCCAGTATCTGAACATCCTTGAAACAAAGGTAAACTTACTTGAAAAGTAAAGCTGCACAAGATTAAGACTTAAATATTATTTAGGTTTGTATTTTCACCTAAAAATGGCAAACTGTTCACAAACTTTAAGGCTTATGACTAAAATATTTACTGAAAAAGCTACAATACTTTGGAAATTACAGAGCTGTTATGTAACTAACAACGTAAGTAAACGCTAAATGTTTAATATTTCTGCATCTTTGTTATACCAGCACCAAACAGAACTGAAACAATAACTGTCCACAAAAAGGTTTCCTGAACACTGAGCTTGTCTGCCGTTGGTTGAACAAACAGTTATTTCTGCCCACAAACTCAACCATTAAATATCTTTTTAACATATGTTTCATTGTGAAATATGCTCTGTTACTCCTGTAGCTCTCAGGGAGGAAGAAAACACACGAGAGGTGGACGAGGCAAGTGAGATGGGGACGGGGGTGGAGGGGTGTTAGCATTCGTCATCTCATCTGGGTTCTGTAGCAGTGGAGAGAGAACGAGAGAACGGGGTGGGGGGGTTCAGGGGCCATGGAAGTAGAGGGAAAGAAAGGTGGGGGAGGTGGAGGATTAAGAAACAATAAATCCCAGATCCCAAACTGAGGTTTTGAGAGTTGTGGGCCATTAAAATCACATTTAAAATGTGACGTTCTCGTCTTGTGACGACTCGACATGTCCAGATCTTCAAGAAAGCCTGAAACTCTGAAATAATTGAGACCTACGACAGGACGTGAAATACTGAAGAAAGAAAAATAAGAAAGAGGAAGGAGGGGCAATGGGTGGGAAATAGACAGATGTGTCAATCACACGAAGTTGTAAGCAGATGGACATGAAGAGACCAGCAGCACCCTTCCAAATTAAACCAGAAACTGCCACAGTACTCTATACTGTCACTCAAATTCAAGGCAAAAAACAAAACAAAAAAGGTGAACTCACGTGTTTTCTTCAGCATAAAAGTGATACACAGATGTCAGCAGCATTGACAGATGAGGTCAATATTGTGTATACAGAATGCTGTAGTCATAGCCATGCCCTACACGCAACACATCCAAATATAAAAGACACAACAAAACAATGAAAATGAAACAAGAAAACATGTTAAAATATGCAAACAACCAGCTCCTCCTGAAGCAAATAAACAAATCATTACAATCCACAGAACAACCAGATGAGCTGCAAGTGGCATCACACCAAACAAACGATAAACAGCCTCCGTGTTAAGAGACAGTGTTAAGTGAATTAACAAATATCAAGCATCCACACCAACAAGTGTCAGTGCAGAGTCCATGATATATTCTGATATATTCTTCACTGCCTGCAATTTCCCCGAATTCTGTGTCTGAAACAATAAAAATGTTTTTGACAAGGTCATTAGAAGAAGCATATTAATTCATAAATGTTTTTTGTTGAATTTATAATACAATAGACAAATTCTTAAAAATGGCTTATTTCTTTGTTTTGTAAAGCTGAAACGGGGGTCCCAGTTTCACGTTTACCTTCCTTTACACATAGAATTGAAACTGTCCCATTACACATATTTTTAAGGCTGCCAGTTAAAAGTCTGAAAACCTTCCCCACGTGTGTTTTAATGGTTAACCCATACTAGAAATGTGACCTCTGCATTTAACTCATACCAGTGAGGGGTGAGCACACACACACAGAGCAGTGGGCAGCATTGTGGTGCCCGGAGAGCAACTGGGCCACCTTGAGCTGCCCCATAATGTATATCATATCGCCCCTAAAATAATATTCCTAGTATCAATGAATAGTGGTGGATTTATAGCTTGATTTGAGGGAAAAATATTCATGTTGTTTGTAAAATGCGAACTGCTTTTGATTTTAAGTGACAATTCTGTCACCCCACAGATCTGGATCTGGGTACAGATATACTGTTTGTTTACAACGGAAATAGGTTTAGACTCAGTCCAAACTGCAAAAATTTGTAAACACTGAATCTTTTCCTCGTTTTCTTCATAAAAAAACGTACTGAAAAGCTTTGGTGGATCTCTCAAAAGGTTAACTGCTCTGTAAATGGCAATAAAACAACAGAAAGTTGTTTTTTAAGATTTATTGGCCTTTTTAACAAGACAATTGGAATTCACTTCCACGCAGGTCACCTGTAAACAGAAACAAGAGACAATACGACAGAAAAGCCAGAGGCTTTTTACAACAGTGTGGGGAATATGACTGTAATTAGAAATGTCACAGAGATGTGTACGAGATCCTCAGAAGCTCTCTGCATTAGGGAAACACTCTTTTTTGTGGAGAACATCTTCAGTTAATTGTTGGAACTTTGTAACTGTAACTTTTGTGTGACATTTCTAATGTTATTCCCTCCCTATGATGAATCACTTTATTGTTTTCCTCACTTTGTAAGTCGCTTTGGATTAAAGTTATATGCCTAAATGTATGTAAATGTAATTTGTTATACTGTTTAAGAATAAATTTTAGGTTTGTACCCTGTAAGTCTTTATTACTATAAACCCATCTAGCTGTAGAGTAACAGGATAAATTACATTCACAGCTCTGTAGTTTCAGAATAAGAGCAGATTGGGGCTGTTTGTCTGGATGGTGTTTAGGTGACGCTGGACAGGCGCATCACTGGACAGACGCATCACTGGACAGGCGCATCACTGGACAGACGCATCACAGGACAGGCGCATCACAGGACAGACGCATCACAGGACAGACGCATCACAGGACAGGCGCATCACAGGACAGGCGCATCACTGGACAGACGCATCACAGGACAGGCGCATCACTGGACAGACGCATCAAGGACAGGGCATACAGGAAGGCCACAGACGCGCATCACAGGACAGGCGTCTTACAGGACAGGCGCATCACTGGACAGACGCATCGCGACGAGGGGACAGGTGCATCACTGGACAGGCGCATCACTGACAGGCGCATACAGGACAGGCGCATCACTGGACGGCGCATACGGACAGGCGCATCAGGACAGGCGCATCACAGGACAGGCGCATCACAGGACAGGCGCATCACAGGACAGGCGCATCACAGGACAGGCGCATCACAGGACAGGCGCATCACTGGACAGGCGCATCACAGGACAGGCGCATCACTGGACAGGCGCATCACAGGACAGGCGCATCACTGAAAGGGGTTTTATTTATAATTTTTTTTTTTTTTTTTTTTTTTTTTTTTTTTATTTATTTTTTTTTTTTTATTTTTTTTTTTTAAAATTAATTTTTTTTTTTTTTTTTTTTTTTTTTCAAATCATGGACAGGCGCATCACAGGACAGGCGCATCACTGGACAGGCGCATCACAGGACAGGCGCATCACTGGACAGGCGCATCACAGGACAGGCGCATCACAGGACAGGCGCATCACAGGACAGGCGCATCACAGGACAGACGCATCACTGGACAGGCGTTGACACGCTGCTTCATGCTGGATGCTTGGACAACATGTCCACCACATCACATGCCATGACGTGTCCTAAGATCCATCAGACCAGAAGAACAAGTGATTGTGTGATACCTAAATGAGATACAAGGCGAGAATGTTCTAGAACATTCAGTACTTTAATAAAGATCTAAAAGGTCTGATCTAGATTGTTATTTCCTATTTCTTTTCTCAAAAACCTAATTCAAGATAAATTGTCTGAAAATAAGTCGTATCCAAAACAATAGTGCTCAGGTAATTTGTGTTTTAAAAATGTTTTAGGCATTTACTGGAAAACAAGATAAAATGACTAAAAATGTACTAAAACAATTCTTTCAATGCAGTCCTTTGGAATTACCATTTTAAAATGTTTCAAGTGTTTGTTTTAGCACTTTGCACATATTCTCGTTTCTTCATCCCCAGAACCGCTTTTACAGCGTAATGTGACCTGAAGATATTTCAGAGATTTCAAAGATTTTTCCATATCATTTACAATCTTTCCATCTCAATGTATGCTTGACAAGAGATGATGTAATGACCCTTCAGTGCTGATAAAGGACCAGCTTGACCTTCATTTAATAGAAATGGCAAATCTTTAAAGCTTCAAAGAGCAACTTGTAGCAACAATTTTTCATCCATTAAGGTAGCTGGATTCTTGCAGAATGAGATAACAGAAGCTCTCACAGTTCACAGGCGCAGAATTTCTGAGGATCAGAGGTTAAAGGTTTGATGTAAGGCCATCTTGATATGAGGTATCAGATGGGAGAGGATGGGGCTAGTTCTCACATATGCTGTATTTTAATAGCCATATGTGTTTGAATCAAAAGTAAAACCGCACGAATTTCAAAAATAAACCTGTAAAACATTCACTGCAGAAAAAGAGTAACAAGCGTCCCGCTTCCTTTGTTTATCTATATTTATCTCTGTGTTAACTTCCTCACTCTCTGTTCGCTCAGTCATCTTCTTTTCTCCTGTATCTTTTGCTCCGGTCTGGTTGTGTTTCTAATGGATACAAGAGGAGCAGCGACTGTCAGGGAGGCAAATATGTGGTCCATTGTGCCGTTATTATAACCTAAAGGCTGAATCACTTTATTGTATCTACAAGGTGAGGAAATGGATATTTCACTTTGGAAAGAATTGAAGCTCTGCTAGCAGATCAGTAGTTCTCATGAATCAACTGCAGTCACTCCTCTGGTCTTGTTGCTTTTTGCTTTTCTGTTCTGTTGAGTTCACTTGCTAATGAAATCAAATGGGGATGTATTACATTTCAATTTTCTTTTATTTCTTTCATTTTTAAATTACGTGTACTATTGTGACCTATACTGAAGTTTGAGCAGCCCCTTGTGGACATATGCGGAGTTGCAATTAGATTGTAAAATTAGTTTTTGATAATAGAAATAAACGGTGTCAGTGATTTGCTTGTTATTAGTTATTATTTTATTCGTTATTAACACCTCCAAACTAATGCAACTGTTATATACGAATGCAATTCGTATATAACAAATTCAATAATTATTGTAAAAATAAAAAAATTAAAATTGAATTTTTTTGGGGTTTTTTTGGGTTTTTTTTTTTTTTTTTTTGTTTTTTTTTTTTTTTTTTTTTTTTTTTTTTTTTTTTTTTTTTTTTTTTTTTTTTTTTTTTTTTTTTTTTTTTTTTTTTTTTTTTTTTTTTTTTTTTTTTTTTTTTTTTTTTTTTTTTTTTTTTTTTTTTTTTTTTTTTTTTTTTTTTTTTTTTTTTTTTTTTTTTTTTTTTTTTTTTTTTTTTTTTTTTTTTTTTTTTTTTTTTTTTTTTTTTTTTTTTTTTTTTTTTTTTTTTTTTTTTTTTTTTTTGTTTGGGGTTTTTTTTTTTTTAAGTTTTCTGGTGATTTGTGCAGTTTTCTGGTGAGTTTGTGAAGTTTTGCAAAGATTTAAAGCTGAGTTTGTGAAGTTTTCTGGTGAGTTTGTGAAGTTTTCTGGTGAATTTGTGAAGTTTTCTGGTGAATCTGTGAAGTTTTCTGGTGAGTTTGTGAAGTTTTCTGGTGAGTTTGTGAAGTTTTCTGGTGAATTTGTGAAGTTTTCTGGTGAATCTGTGAAGTTTTCTGGTGAGTTTGTGAAGTTTTCTCCACGTGATGAGTGGGTAACTAATGAAAGCTGCTGGTTTCTTTCATTTACTGGACACATCACTGACGTGAGCGCACATGACCTGTAAAACACACACAGGGCAGAAATTAAACGTGGTTCTGACAAAAATGCTTCAAATATTTCAAATATGCCTCCCGATATTTGCAATGTTTGGATAACAGCAATGACTCTGAGTGTTACTGAACTCAGATGATCAAAACACTCTTATATCTGACACCAAACTTAGAGAAAACTCCCAGCATCAACATTTGTAAAACAGCAGAGAGCTGTAATTGAACACATTGTCTGGCCACGTAATTCAGCCTGATGGTATTTTGGTTAAATTGTGTCACAGCACCTTGTGTCATATGAAAAAGTATGAACGTATGAAAAGTATGAAAGTATTTATATGAACTTTATATAAAGTTAGTTTTGTTTTTGTCTGATGCTGAGTTGCATTTATACACAACAGCTGTGATTGATTACACAGAATTCATTTTGAATAACTGATGTAGTTGTATTCAACATAAATGGATGCAGTCTGTGTGTCCTCATAAAGCTAAATATTGTCCCTGTCCTGGAAATCAACTTCAGTAAGTCACTAAACACCTGCACAGCATTGATGATCCTAGCGGCTTTCAACCATTGAAATGTGGAAAAGTGTTTTTTAACAAAAGCAGAAAAAAACTCCATGTTAGCAGGGATGGAGTAAATGCAATCTTACCTCCTCTGGAGAGATTTTACTTACGATCTTTTAAAGGGCTTGATTGACTCTTATGTGATTGTGGCCCAAATGCCCTAAATTAGATTCTACACTGAAATCTACACTGAAAACCCTAATAAGTTGACTGAACTAATTTGAGTAAACTCATTCCCTCAGTTATGGGGCCATAATGCAACACTTTAAGTAATGTTTAGTTAAGATTACTTGACTGTTTAAGTAAAGACAACATTATGGTTAACAATGTAAATAAAACACTCACTAACAAAAAATATTTATTATATTTATATAATCTGCATGTCATGTGACCTGTACTACATATTAGAAAACCACAAACTCATGCAAAATGGTGAGCTATATGAACCAATATATTCTGTTGAAATGTGTAATAATACCAATAGATATGTAAAATACTACTGATTAAGACTTTAAAACAGATATAAAAAAATGTTATAAACTACACCTGTGTGAACGGGTATTTTTCTTATATATCCACTAACACTCACCAGTTGGTGGAAGTTATTGAAAAATGGCCAGAAAGTGAGTTTGATATTCTGTTATTTATTGTACTGACATTCATGCGGTTACTGTATGTTGGAAACTCGCTCTGTATTTAACACAGTTTGATGTACTGAAGCGGCTTTCCTGCGGCAGACTTAGTGTTGAGCTGCTGTTTGTGCTGCTCCTTCTAAAATAGACATGATATCAGTTTGCCTTTCAGAAAAAAATGTCTCTGCATTTTAACACTGCCCTGATCTGCATTGTTTGGAAATTCTTACAGGCCTTATATACAACATGAGATGAAATGAGATGCGGGTGAGAAGTGCAGTTACACCGTTTGATAAGCTGCAATCTATTAATGTGACTGCATTGAAATCCTCACTCAATATTCAGAGCTGGGTAAAGATAAATGTATGAAATTACACAATCCACTGTACATTCTTAAATATGAATAAATAAGAATAGCGGCTACACTTGACTGTTCTGATTCTGCAGGTTACAGGTAACAGGACTGTCCTCCTGTTAACTGAAAACTTTAGTCTTCGGGTTGGGTCGGTTCTGTTTTAAGTTCTGCATCTTCTTCAGCTCCAGGTCTATTTCATACTGACCTCCATCAACATTCTGCACAAAACACAGAACAAATCAAGAACTTTCAATGCTATCCAGACAAAAACAGTAAGATAACGCACTCTTATAAGTGATAGTTCCCATAAGTATCCCGTATAGGAAAATTTACCTATACAGGGTCACTGACCTTTAAGAACTTATAATCATACATTAAGAACTTCTAACTCTATAACGTTTTTATATAATAGCATATAGCAAGCCCTATAGAGCCAATAAAGGTTGTTAATGAGAAGAACCTAAGCAGAACCTATATTTGTAGCACATCTCCATTAAAGAACCTTGATATTTTGAAAGCATAATAACCATCAAATGCTGTGTAGCATTCAATGTGACTTACCAGTCTCTTGACACTATTGATTCTGGTGATCAAGTAGAGGTGTGGATCATGGTGGAAGCAATTAAAAGACTCATGAGGAACAGGCCTGAGCCTCAGGATCATCAGGGTCCACATCTTCTGCTTGATGAATGGGGGAAGCCGTGGCCACGACAACCAGAAGGAATGAGACTTTGAGAAAGGCAGAGGAGCGATGCATTTTGCTCTAGATGCAGGTGAAGCTCTGAATGGGAGCATGGGGGCCTGAGTCATTTGTACGTTGGTACAAAGCAAACATCACCATATCTCTCATGATAGCTTGATAAAATATTTGCCTGCCTTTGGATTTCTAAACATGCTTTTCTCCTGAGGGCAACAACAAACATCTCAGCTCAAAGAACCATTTTGAAATATTTTTTTGGTTGAATCACAATGTGCCCTTGACATACAGTCATCTGTTCCATGTTAGGCCAGAAGTCTTCAATGATAGCAATGCTAAGACACGGCCGTTCCAAAGCTCTCCAGAAGATTACATCTGACTCTTGTTATGCTCTGGCAGGGTCACTGCAATATTTTGGACATTGCATTTAATGAGCCTGGTTGGAATAAGAAAGTCACGCAGAGTTCCCAAGGAGTCATCCATTTATAACATTGACAGGTGTTATGTGAAACTCAGACTGCCTGTGTGTCTGAAGGTAAAACACTAGAAGGTCTGGACATCTGCTAGGACAATCTTGCTCAGGTCGGACACATGTTGATGCAGAAATTGTTGTTTAGATACATGCAGTACTAGGTGTTCTGCACCAAACTGGCAAGTTTAATTCAGATGGAGCTGACAAGGAAAGGTCACGGGTTACCTTTACAAATGACTTTCATGTAAGGTTTTAATAGTCATTTTGTATTTTAAGACATTCTTCTCGCCTGTGTCAGCCTGGGTAGAAAAACTAATAGTGATGCTAAAATCAAAACAGATGTTGTAATATTTAGGCTGTATGTTTTATTTTATTTTTCGCAGATGGGTGTAAGGAGATAGGTCACAGCTTTCAGCCAGTCACAGAGTTCTGTCTGTACACTGAGTGCCTTGATTATATATTTATTGGAGGATGTCTTTAAACTGACATTTTGATTAATAGTGAGAGTGACAGTGTGTGTGTGTGTGTGTGTGTGTGGAGGTCAGAAATAAAAGAGAGATGGTTTGTGTTTGCCACAGGAAAAAGTAAAGAGCAAGAAAGTACACAGAGTTCAAACGAAAAGGTCAAGTGAACGATTATGAGCAAACATGTTTAAAGTGATGGTTGTAATACATTATTAAATCTATCAAAATCTATCAATTAAAATGTCTGGTTTTGTGATTCAACACCTTGAATTGTTAAAAAGGAAAAAGTCAAAATTGACTTTTTTGAAAGTAACTTATGCACAGGACTGGAAATGGGTGGAGAGGTGTGATGGGGGTCAGAGAGTTCATTTCAAGTGCGATAGAGTTTCTGTTTCAAACATTGATGTTTTCTGTCTGTTATCCACATCAAGTGCTAACACTATGCAAATGTCATACATAAATTGTGGTATTTTCTGCATCTATGGTTTGAAAACATAAAATACGTCCCCAGCTATAGTCCGCCCAGTGAAGCTCGGCCATTTCCACCTCTGCTTATGCATGGCACAGTCCATCAGAAAATCTAATCTTTTCACTCAGCTACAACAAGAGCAATATTCAAATTTTACTCCAACAGATGCCACATACAGTTGCTTCAGAAGGTATTTGGACACTTAACCTACATTCCAAAATGTATCTCGCAAAATATAAAACAGTGGCATTTATTTTAAGTGATGTTTTCCAGGACCTGAATGAGTATCTCATCTATGACATCACTGTTGTAGTCCACAGTTTCCAGATGAAGTGTAGGGATGAAAGACCCGAGCAGGCGGCCCAGGTTCACACGCAGGTTCTTCAGTTTGGAGTGGTCATCTCTCTCCCGCTCGAGCTCTGACAGTTCACTCTTCAGCTGATCACACAGGGCTGAAAGACTGATCCTCTCTGCCTCCACCTTCTCCAGCTAGACACACAGAACGCAACACATTTGCTGGAAATAAAACAATGCATTCTGAAAAAGTGTATTTTTGTCTACCACAGTTAATGACTAGTACTCGAAGAGTACATTTTACTGGTAACCAACCCACAGTTCAAAATCTATAAAAGGTCAAAACTATCTTATGCAAGTACACAAATAAACCCCCGGTCAATGCAATGTACACATGGTAACAAACAAAAGTAAAAAAACATGAAATCATTAATTATAAGTAATAACCAGTTAAAGTTTAGTTTATTGTGTCTTAATTTGTGTTAACCTGTTTGCATTTTTCCCACTCCATTGCATTCGATTATAACTGAAAGGCTACTATTACATGGTCCTGGTAAACTCTGTTCTGTTTGAGTATACTGTTTTCTTTCTCTGTTGCAGAGGCTGCAAAGAGACTTGCAGGAGTCTGGGTGACATTTAACCTTGGAGAAGGAGATACTACATGTTTTTTCTCTCTAGTCCTTTTTCTCTCAAAGAGCATTTATAATTAAAGAGACATGTCTCTGTTTAAGTTAACAAGTTACCTTTTAACCAATCCACTCTGCCTAAAGGTTATGTCTTAATAATTACTTCTGTCACATAGTCAGATGCTTACCATCTGATCCGAATTATTAAGATGTAAATATTAAAGAATATTTATATACAAATATATAGTACTAAACAATCTTCTAAATCTCTACAGGTGACATACACAGATTTTTCATATGTCTGTATTTGGGGTTATTTCACTCTTACCCTGTACATGAGCTGGTTTCTTTCGACCTCCAGGGCGGCACCGTGCTCTCTAAGCACCTCCAGATCCTCCTGACAGGCATCTCTTTCCTCCACTGCCTTCTGCATCAGTTCCACCAGCTCATCCTGCCACTGCACCTCTGCTGAGCTCCATGCCTCTTCCTCCTTTACTTCTTCATCATGCAGTACCTCTCTCTCCTCATTTTTCAGAGGCGATGCAATTATGTCCTCCACAAGTGAGCTATATTCGTCTCCTGTCCCAAATGATGCATCTACAACACACATCTCCTCTGGGGCGGCGGACCCCTGATGCGACTCAAATCCTTCCATCATTCTGCTCTCGGCTTTGCTCACCAGTGTGTTGGAGTGAGTCTTTCTCTCCTCTTTCAAAGCAGGCCTGCAGTGTGCCTGAGACGAGAGCTGTCGCTGTGGGGTCAGAAGTCGAGCAGAAGAGATTGGCGACACCTCAATCTGTGTTCCAATGGTGGAAAACCGTTGTTTCACTCTGTAAATATAGAAATAAATCAAAGACAAAGGTCAATAAATGCTCTGTAGAAATATACATCAGCAATCAGCAGTTTATATGGCATTACATATGTCTAAATATATGAATATATAGTTCCTACCTTCTAAGAGAGTTGGAGATAGCAGTTAGGTTAATAAGGGGCAGTGGTGACCTCTCAGCTAATGACAGGTTTGGTCCTGCATGTGAAATTAAAACCTAAGATATTATAGTAGTCACACTCAAATGACACAGCTTGCAGACCACTTTTAGAAAAATAATAAATCACCAGGGGCCAGTGAAAAAAATTTAAAGAGTCATATGATATTCAATTGGTTTTAAAAGGTGCAAAAACCACCAATTACAGTTTTATCTTAGACCAGCCTCATATTTTTTTCAGAGCCTCCTCTGCAACTAAGGTGGATCAGAGTTACTTTTAGGCAGTAATTTATCTTTACAGAGATCTTGGATTACCAGACAGAACTGAGGCTGGTAGCCGCCTGGACAGGGTCAGTTGTGCCTGGCTGGTTGTCAGCTCCGCCAGCAGGTCTTGAGTCTGTGTGTTCTGAAAGCAGAAGATTCTGAATCCACTCATTCTGAATTGTGAGATTTCAGGAAATCTATACATCAAATATTAAACTTTGATGCCATGGAAAATTGCCCATGACAACTTAGCATCTGGGCGGAAAATTTAGAAACATTAATATGACTTTCTTACCTCTGGAGTGTTCTCCTCTAACAGACTCTTAGTGTTTCTCCGCCTGAACAAATCCAGAATAAAGGTTTCAGTAATAATGTAAAAATCTGATGTATTAGTAAACCATTAATGCCCATATTTTCCCCAGTGATGCCTAATAAAGAATTTATTTGAGCACTTTGTGAAACGAATATACTGTGTAGATGTTTTTGCGATTTGGCGAACGCCAACAGTAGTGACCTTACTGGCGTTTAAAGGGTTTAGGGTAAGACTTCTGATCTTCCTCTTCATCCTCAAGTTCTTCCTCTACCAAACAGCTCCTGTGTGAGGCTCAGAGTGAAATGGCCCTTTATGAACACTATATATACATATACATAAACAGTTGAGCTTGCCACCATGCAGAGCAGCTGTCCACCAAAGAGTCAACAGTCAGTCACAACACAAGAAAAATCCTAATCTTATGGGCTACTACTCAAAAACTCTCTTCAAGGACCCTTTCAATGAACAGGGGCCATGAGAATACCTCCCAGTCAACTGAATGCAGACAGCTGGCTTCATTTTAACATTCTAACAACTTTTCCAGGTCATTCCAGGCCCATTCGAAGCCCTTTCCACTCTTGATGTCATTGCAGAACTATGCTGTTGCCGTCACCTGAACTGTGGGTCATGGTTCATGTGGCAGAACCATTTCTCTGGCAGCTCTGGGATGCCATCTGGAAGCCTCCTCCACTTCAAGCAGCTGTCGCACTGGACCCACACTTGATCCGGAACTTTCCTTTGGGCACAGATAGAATGTCATAATATGAAATGAGTCGCCAGGTTTAAACAGAAGCTCCCAGCTTTTCAACAAAGTACTGAAACTTCACTCCTTCCATTAGCAGAGCCAAGGTCACGGGTTTGATTCCCAGGGCACACACGTAATGATTAAATGCATAGCTTGAATGCACTGTAACTTGCTATAGATTAAAGTCCGTGAAATGCTTCATGTAAAATTCAACTTGGTTTGTTCTTTAAACTGTAATTTTGGGGGTGATTGACAGTTTGTTGACTGCTGTACTTACAACATGTCCTCTATTGCCACTGTGCACTTTGGATCCTCTTTCTTTCTCTTGTAGCGGATTTCATTCCAGTACTCTTCCAGCTTTACGCTGAGATTGTACATGGTCTTCCTGCACAAAACAGGTCATTCAGACTCTCTGGAGGTCATTGTTTGGGGTAAACACCACTAGTGTGATGAGCAGCATTCGTTTAGCGCACCTGTATTTATCTGTGTCATCGAAGTCCTGCTTGTTGTGAGTGGGTTGAAGGAAATTACACTCAATAATGCCAATGACCCCCACACCTCTTCTTTCAGCCTGCCACAAAAACAAAGCAATGCGAATCAAACTGGGATAAAATGCAGAAAACACAGAAGTCAGATAAGGGTAAAGAAAAGTTCTGGTTACCTTACTTTGGCAGCTCACTTTCACATATGGTTTTATTAGCCTGTTCTTATGGTACATCATTATCCCATAATGCTCTTTGCTACTGGTGTTGTATCCAAAGGTGATGCGCACACGCTTGTTCTGAGCACTGAGGTAAAGGAATAGTTCATCAAATAATGAAAAGCATTGTGACAGAACACGCAGTCACAAGACAGTGAGAACCAATGAGATTCTGTGTTATCAACATAGTGCCGGCGTGCTGCCATGTTCAGTGTGGTCTTTCATACAGATATATTTACATTCAAACACTGCGTTTCAGTCACTCAAAATAGTAATAATTTTCTTTCATTTCACTTCAGAAGAGATTTATTAACCCCCCCCCAGAGTCTAATGGATTACTTTTATAATAGATGGATTTCAAAGTCTCTGGCACATTAAAGGATATTATAAATGTGTGTGTTTGTGTGTGTTTACTTAACCATATAATGGGGAAAAATATGTACGCAAAAATACGCAAAATCTGACAAACCTGCTTTTGGGGACATCCTCATTAGTAAATACTATTTAAAGATAGTTACGCTTTTTTGTAAAAATGCAGAACTAGCTGGGTATAAAACAATAGAAGTCTGTGGAATGTCTCTATTTAGACAGATAAGTAAACGTGTGATTTGTGGGGGGGTTTAACTTTAACTATAATGTGTATAACAATTTAAACATGTTTATGGGGGCACTTCCATGTACAGTATAAAAATCATTATGTCTGTGGAGAGTCCTCATAAACCACATATGCCAACATGTTTAAGGATACAAGGAAAGATGGCCTGTAGTTGTCTTGGGCTATATGAGCCAGGCTTTTGGATATCAGCTGGCTTTTGACCCGCTGCCCACGAACAATAATTTGCATGCGAGGCTTCAGGTACAAGATGCTACAGTATGCCTACATTACAAAACACAAACAAACAAAAACACTGAAGAAACAAGTTTGCATTTGCAACTAATATAGTCTAATCTCCAGCTTTGTTTTGTCAGATTTCTTGTGCATTCTGTATTGTTTGTATTGGTATTGTGTGTTTTTTGGTAAGTTCTGTGATCCTGTCCTGTCTGCAGGGCTAGTAATGGGGGAGTGAGTCCAGGCAGTGAATTTAAGGGGGGAAATTCCAGTTCAAAATGTAGAAGATTTCCATCTTTTATCTCCGTAATAGCCTCCAAATGCTCTGCAAATTTCATACATAATCAGATCAAATTTTCTGCATCTCTGGTTTAAAAATATCAAACATGTCTAGGAAAACTAGAGTGAATTCTCCCCAGTGAATCTCCGCCATTTCCAGCACTGCCTGTCTACTATCCCGGCTTAATATTTGGAGATGACTGTAAGTAAGCCATTCGTAGGCTGATCCTCCTGACAAATGTAAACACTGTGACTCTGTGGCACTGTCAAAGTCCTTCTCTAATGGTGATTTATTTTGTGCATTCAGATTTGCAGACATATTTTGGGGGTGGAGTTTCGGTGACAGGCATATTATGGGTGAAGTCTGTAAAATGGCAAAAAAAATACTAGCAATGCTTTCTGCTTACCCGTAATGAGTATTCACTCTCTGGGGTCATGGTGAGACCACTGCTCGTCCCACTTATGATGTTAGCTCTGATCTGTATGTCATATTTATCTGTATCAAAGTCAAATTCAGTATCGCCATTTATGGACCTGAAAAACAGTTTTATGTTCTATTCATCTATACATTTATCATATTTACCAATCAGACCGTTTTTACCAATTTATTAACTAATCTGGGTGTGCCTTCCTAAAAAGAGGCGGAGCTTACATGCGCAGGTTCCAGATGATAATGCGCGTTCCTGTGGGACCAGCAGCGCTGATGGCGCGGAGCTCTGCAAACAGCTCTTTCTCCGAGGTGAAGAGGGAATGCGTGAGGATCACTTTCAGACTGGCGCCATCTTCTGCACTAGGGAGGTCAAAGGTCAAAAGTAAAAACCATGAACTGAGGGTTAAAGTTAATGCTTTGAAACTCAGTGCACATGCATTAAATATACGTAGTTGAAATCTTTACATGGTGTAATATGACAGGAAAAAACATCTCCTGACATTAAAATCAACAGTCTGCTTTGTGCGACTCAGATCACAATGTTTAAGTAACACAAGGTCTGTCGTTTAATAAAAGTAAAGTACTGGTTATGTCCGTCCCGTCTAAACGTGATGATGGGCACCATGACACGCTGGGCTCCGATGGCCTCTAGGTAAGACTGTGAGAGGAGACCCACGCTCATGGTGTCTCTGGTCTTCGTGAACACGATAGCATCTTTGCCCAAACGCATGGAACCTGATTTGAACCCGTTACCATAAACGCCAACTGGAACGTGACCTCTTACTGCTCTCTTCTCACTGAATCCGAAGCTTGAACATGTCAGAAGAATCATGTGTTAGCATGTAATATGCATCATAAATAACACACTTTCAGTTGAATGGGAACCTTGAATGGGATGAATGAAACATTGTTGGCAAATGGGTGTGCTATAGTGCTTTATACCTGAGCATCTTATGTAGTTTAGCTCTGGTCAGACCCACCCCATTATCCATAAAAGACAGGCAGTCCAGGCCTTTGATTTGCGTCCAGTCTATCCAGATCTGTCTGGCACGAACATCTGGGTCATAAGCGTTGTCTGCCATGCAGACCACAAATGCACAAGAGAAGCGTTTCAGCTAAAACTGGAACCATGATTTTTTACTTAAGTGACAAAACGTGTGTGAGAGAACTCACCAATCAGCTCTGCTATGGCACTGAATGGCCAGGTGTGACTTGTGGAATTAGTATGAAGAAATCTGGGATTGATCTGAATAAAGGAACAATAAACAAAGGGCTACTTTTACCAAAATAGTAAAAGACTACATTTTAAAAAGCTGACTTTACAGTAAGCCTTAAAAAACATTGCAGATATCCACCTCATTCTAGTGATCTGACACGATGATGTCACATTTATGAGGAATAAACCATTTCTTAAATGCAAAAACAGAAACTTGATTAAATTAAGTGATTCATTGAGATTAAATGATTAACGTTGTTATAGTATACCTGAGTATAAATGCACAATTAAAGCAATTAACCACAATACATAAATACCCAAATGACAGGATATAACTTAAACAGAGGCTAAAGGTACGACTTTTCTATTTAAAAGGAAATATTAGTTCTTGTTTCAAGTGTGAGCATCTCATAACTTCAGAATTACTCTTTCATCAGCAAAAGGAAAGTATTGATCACTCATAGTGGCAACCTACAGCATCACACATGAAATGCATATACTGCATGCATGCAAACACAAAGGCACGTATACAAGCTTTACACGGGACAATGGAAAGCTGTGCGTGGGAATGCAATAATTATGAAGTAGGAAACCTTCGGTGGCAAGAGTGCAAACCCTCTTTTACCGTGCATTACCAATGCATTTCAATTGAAATGGTGACTTTGGATAATAGTTTCCAAAAGAGAGGCGTGCAATCACTTATACAGCTATTAAAAGCGACAGAGGTGTGTTTCTTACCGTGCTGAGAGGAATACCACTTGTGGCCATTTTTGCAGGAGGGTCGATGTTATTTATTGTGTCGACTTGCACAGCAGCTTCAGCGCGTATCCAGAAACAGAGAGCGCGGCGCTCCGGCGCTCCGGCGCTTATAACGCGCTTCACACACGGTATTGTTGTCGGTGATAAATGCCGGTATGTTCGGGTAACCGGATACATCATTCTCTAACTTCTCAGAAATCCAGACCTGGGCAGATGTCCCCACACTGCCACTGTAGCCGCAGAAGTGGCCAGATGAATACTAACGTCAAGCTTTTCTTTATGGGAACGTTTCAACAATATGCACCGTCATATGAGATCAAGAGGATACAGTGCAAGTGGCTGAGAAATATTATTGCATTTTATTTTCGTTTTCAGATATGATTGTTTCGAGTATTGCGAGGTAATTGGGAAATCATCGTGGAATAATTGAAAAGTAAGTGTTTAATCTCATTGTGTACCAACACACACATCTCAGGACACTTGAATGTAGCTACTAGATTAAGATTTTAGATAACAAAAACATCTCAACAGATTGGTCTAACTAAATGTTTATTGTTTTCATGCTTCTTTACTATTGTTTTCATGCTTCTGTAATTATGTCTTTTCAATGCATTAGGTTTATAATAGTATGATATTACACAAGACACAGAAATAACAAACAAGTAACTCTGAATATTGTTTGGAGTATATGAAATCTTTTATCAAAGGTTCAGTCTGGAATATATTAGAACAAGACTGTCTTAAATGTAGGGAGGTCACATTCCCATCTGACCCTGGGAGTGTCTGAACCAGATTCCAGCTTTAAAACACAGACATACACAAACAGCCTCCCTCTTTGTCCTCTCACCAGGGTTGAACTTTCATCTCCGACACAAACTGCCCATGGGGTTCTTTGGCCCCCGCAGGCAACAGGGCCAAGTACACTGGGGTGACGGCACCCTCATCTGGTGACTTTGTTGCATTCGGTCCAGCCATGTCAGTTCGGACCCAACCTGGACAGCAGGCATTGCACAGGATCTCGTCTCCAGGCCTCTCTTTCCTCAGATTTCGGGCCAGAATTCTAGTCAGGGTGGTGAGTCCTGTTTTGGAGACTCCATACGCAGTGGTGGGCCAGCCTCGTTCTGAGTGGACCCCTGCTTGTGCTTCGCTGACAAATCTCTCCATCAAACTGACCAATTCTTCCTCCGTGATGTCATTGCTACGGAAACGGGCCTGGAGTTCTGGACTACAGCGGCCCAAAGCCATAGAGCCCATTATGCTGGAGACGTTCACCACTCTACCTATAGGGTAATTTGAGAATTTGAGAGACAACACAAGAGAATGAACAAGACCAGCAGGGTTGGCCACACAAAAAGAAAAAACATTTTTATGACTTACCTCCGGGCTTGATAATGGGCAGGAACACATTGCACATATCTCTTGTGGCAAAGAAATTGGTCTTTAATGTCACATCTGCCTGGATTCCAAAGGGTGTTGTATCTGCCACTGCAATGACGAAATTGCTTAATGTTTTTTTCTTATTTCACTTGTCCCTATATATTCACCATCCTTTTACCCTCTTTATTCTCCTCGTGTACATATAGGTTATTCAGTCAAAGCAACAAAATGTATGAATTTTTTTCAAATATTTTTACAGAAGCAAGACCACCATAAATAGTGATGGAAGCCAAAATATTAAATGCCATTGATGAATAGATAATGAGTAACGCAGTAATTTGTAGAGAGGGTCAAAATGACAATTTTCACCTGAAATCTGGAGCCATATTAGCAGGGTGAAAATGACTTGACAAAGTCGGCATCATTATTTATTTATTATTATTTTTTTACTCAGATTTTGGTAGATCTGTTAGTGAAATCTGTTTACTTTAGCAATCCTTGTTACATTTCATGCCAACGGTGACAGTCCAAAAACGAGGAAAAAGCTCTTTTCGTGTTTACAATTTTACATGCATGTAACCAAATACGTATTAGAGATATTTTAATGTCCTTTTAGAGTTTTATTATGAAGCAACTTCTCTTTTGGCAGCTACATTTTTAACGCCCTATATGGTTCAGTCCCAGAGATATGTCACTTTGTTCAAATCTGGTACTTCATTTCTTTTAAAGAGGAAATGTAAAGAAACTATAGTTTTAAACTGATTAACTTTTGACAGCACTTTTTGATTGTTGAATATAACCCATGGCAGTGTATATTACTTGAAGTAGTATGTGTGGCTTTTCTTCACATTTTGAAACCAGGGGAAGTTGTAATAATTACACAGTCAAGGAGATGTAAATCTTTATCAAATACACATGCGTGAAACTTAGCTATGATACTGTATATTTGTATATTTGTACCATGGTACTCATGGTAACAAGAATGAAATGAAGGCTGCAAGAAGCATTTATTGGCCCTCACATCTTGGTGCACGTTGGGGATGCTGGTGTGAAGTTTAAGCATAGCTAACCTCTCAACAAGTTCTTTCTGTGTCATGATGAAACATCAACCTTTATCAGGCCTCCACAGACACGCCGTTGAACAGAAACTCAAGAGCTTTGCAATTCAACCATGCAAGGGCCATTAGATTAGGCTGACCAGATACGATGTTTTCCATTGGCTAAAACTGCAAAAACAATTGCATATACAACAGTTACTCAGTAACTATTCATCCATGGCATGTAATATCTTGGCTTTCATCACTATTTACGGAATGGTCTCGCTTCTATAAAAAAATATTAAAAATAATAAAAAAGGTGACCCATGGGAGTTGAAACGCTTAATGATATATTTGGACACATATGCACGAAATCAAAGGATCGCATGTAAAACCTACATTTTACTCTTTACTTTCGTTCAGTTTCTACGTAATACGTAAACATTACTTGCCTTCATAATTTCAATAAATGACGACGGTCAGTGACGTCACGCTGATAGTCGTAAACGTATGCTTCCGGTTACCTTTAAAGGCGATCCCGGCGTTGTTGAC
>JAZGTH010000130.1:157500-215000 GCA_036877525.1 Chromobotia macracanthus
AACACAGTTATAGACAGGAAGCGACCCTGTATGTTGTGTCCTGTACATGTGTGCCAATAGCCGGAAGACACTAGAAGAAAATCCCTCAGGTCCCAAATATACCATGTGTTTGTAAGTGTCATATGCACAGTGACATTGACTTCATCCCAACATATAGTGTTTGTGAAACAACATCTCTGATATCATTCCTACAGCACTATACAGTAAAACAAGTTGTCTTTTTTTTAAAGGTTTTCCAAAGTACAGTTCACTGGTAGCTGAACTGGTAAAGCAATGTGCTAGCAATGCCACAACCAATGGGATTGATTTACAAAGAATGTGGGGACTGATAATGCAGGTGCACCCCAAATGCGGAGCAATTCGCTTTGGATAAAATGTGAACCAAACTACACTAATCTGGATCAAAGAAACATTCAGTGGTATAACATTTAGTGATTGAGGGCAACACTGAGTGCTGTGTTGCTCATGTTGAAGATTGAGGTTTATAGTGAAAGATACGAAGATATCTGCCCTGCTTGGCACGGGATGCTGTCCACACCTCCTCGTTAAGGAATGAGAGAGATGCTGCCTTCAGAAATAGAATGTGGCTGTCTGGAGGGTCCATCTTTAAATAAAAAAAAGATGATAATTATTTAATCTCAGTTTATAACTTGATGCTGATCAGTAGTTTAGATTTCTAAACAATATAGAGTCCTGAAAGCCTGACTTGGAAGGATCCACTAACCTGTAAGTTTGGTTCCATAGTGACCCAGTGACCCCCGACAGCGAGAAGGGTCAACAGGTCATGTTTATAAGGCTGATGCCTCTGTGCTTCTGGTTCCTCCTCAAAAAGTCTCACTGTTCAGAGAAAAGCTTCAGGATTACTGACAACTAATAACAACGTCGCCCACCCCAGAACATGCAGATGAACTTTTAAAGTGATTCAAACCTCCTGAGTCAACGACAATGTCCACTCCAAGTCCCCCTGTCTCCTCAAGACACACGTCCACCAAGTTCTCCTTTGTGTCCCACACTGTGATCACTCGAGCTGGTGAAGAGTTACAATTTACATTTGGCAGACATTTCTAATGCATTCAAAATACACATTTAAATCAGTCTGAATGGGATTCAAACCCATGACCTTAGCATTGCACACCATGCTGTACCATTCAACCTATAGGGACTACGGTTCACTACTGATCATGTATGATTCTAATTAATTTCAGTAGTTCAACTATTCACATTCTACGATCAACATTGTCTGAAAATGCTTTGCATGCTAAATGACTACTGCAGCATACAACATATATGTATAATTGCATATTTTTGCCATGCATTACTTACCTAAAAGTGACTTCTGCTCACCTTGAGTGAGTGCAAGCAGTAACAGGAAGAAAGGTAACGAAAGTCACAGGACAAATAAAGACAATAAGATCATCAGGACAGACATTAAAGATGAGAGCTCTTAACGTAAGAGTAAGATAGCAAAATCTACAAGACAGAAGATGAAAAGTGGAAGACTGAAAACAGAAAGGACAGCAATCTTTATAACATGTTTGAAATGTGAGAATTTAGTGCCTTTGTCCTCTGCAGCAAAAAATATTTTTCTCCACAAATTTAACTGCCATGTTAAACAAACATGTTAAACTGATGTCACAAGGCTCAGGAAATGTGTTATCAGATCAAATCTAGCACCTGAAACAAACTGAGAAACAAACTGCAAGACAAATGTTTTAACTTTCCTGACATTTATCAGTAGATCTGGTGTTTATCTGGAACTTTTAGTTCAGAGTTTTAAAATCAACACTCCCAGTGAAGCAATGAGTTAGAAACCAGGCTTGAGCTCTGTCCAAAACCGACACTTCATGTTGAAAACATCTTCACTGTCATTCCTCTCTACAATGATTCAGTTTAATGCTCACCCACACTCGGCCTGAGCTCCTCCAAAAACTTCTGGTCTTCTGGAGACAAAGCTGTAGTCAAGACTTTCACACCATGATAGTGGGCGAGTTGAATGGCCAGGACCCCAAAGGGCTGCGTGCACACAGAACACAAATCTATGAAATGAAAACTGAAATAGGATACCAAGAATAAAGGTTAAATAACATCTGTGCTGGTGTAGTACATAGACTGTAACCATCACATCAAGCAAGCAGTACTTGTACACATTACAGCAACTCCAACAAGTGACGGTACACTGAAAGTTTTCCAGTTGGCTTATTTCACTGTGGAAAAATTCTTAAGAATGTTCCATGCAAATAGCGAACTGACAGTTTTAAATGACTATAATGTACAGATACTCACACTGGCCCCATCCAGCACTAGCAGGGTTTGACCGACAGCCATCTGAGCCAGTGTGTGGAGAGCAGTGTAGGCCTTTAGACCGTCTTTTATTATAGCTGCAGCTTCAAACCAGTTGACTTTTTCTGGCTTCCGAACTGTCATGAAAACACATTTATGGACAAAAAAGGCGCTTAAATGATCACAAATCATCTGCGCAAATCATAACGCCACTCTGCATAAATATGATTACAGTGAGTGACAATTTGCAACCATTATTCCCTCTGGGAGGTTTGGTGTGGAATAAATTGTATTACTAAAATTGTGTATTGCTGGAAAACTACAAACACAAATAAGGGTTTTAAATTGCATTCCACAAGTTTGCATTAACAAGTAAACAGTTATAATACAAATAAATGCATGTTTGGCTGGTTCAAACCCAGAGTACTCCCCAGCCTAGATTGAGGTAGAAACCAGCCAAGAGTGATCGGGCGATGGGGTGGCGGAGGGATGCTGATACACTGTCATGGGACAGAGATTAGGGACGGCTATACATATGTAGCCCTGCACGATGATTATGTGACATGCTCCTCCCGAACTTAAATATCATTTAAACATGTCAACCAAATGTTGACAACACAGTTGCAAAAACTACAACCCTCATCAAACAGCTCAAATTGTATTCAGCTTGACAAACAGTACAGTTAACAAACTAGGTGGGACATGTGACTGTGATACAATATGAATAATACCTAAATGATATTCATCAATAATCACGGTGGAACACAGGCCAGATATCTCAGCATCCAGAGGCAGAATCCCTGAAAAAAAATACTGAAATGTTAATTTTATGATAGCAAAGTGTGTAATCTAATAAAAAAAGAGTCTTACCAACAACCTCATCTTCTGGCTGGAAGAATGTGACTTTTGGTCCAACTGGAAAAAGTTATGCATCGTGAGTTTTTTGTTTAGTAAATACACAGTAATAACATTAAATTTATAAGGGGTCATGCAAACCTTGAAGAACAACCCCAGCGATCTCCCTTCCAACTGGGACATATTCCTTCCCAAGCTTCAGGTCCTCACATAGCTGAAAATGATAACGTATGGTCCACCGTGTAACAATGTTTTGCACTTTTTAACAGCCTTTTATCCCCAGTCTGTATTCTACACTCAAGTTACATAATCACACTAATTTAACAGCTATCCGATTATTTTACTTTCATTGCACTGCCGTCGCAACAGTAGTAAAACTTTGAACTTTGAACACAATATCAAAAACATCCATAAGACCTGTTCACAAGATGACAACTTACCTTAAAATCAACTGGACTAAGGGCACAGCTTTTAACCTGAACTTTGACCTCATGGTTTCCAATGGTACTGGTTTCATTCTGTAGGAAAACAGAAAACATGCAGCTCACACAAGCTGGAAAAGGAAAATTTCCTGCTTTCGGATCTCTTCGGGCACAGATGTGCATGCATGCAAGAGAAAACACTCACCGTCTCTTGCAGGAGAAACTTCACATCACCCTGGGCTCCTGACTTGCAGTAAAGACCCTTCATGGCTATTTTAATGCATTAACGTGTTCTGACAAACAACACGGAGAAAGGCTCAAATAAATGATGCGATAATCTGTTACACAAACCAAAACCATGCAGCAGCACTAGATACTACTCATGCATACTAGCTAGTGAGCCGCTCCTGCTGTTCCCCTCACTAGGCGCCTCGATGCATGGCGTGCCCCCGTTGAAAGCACCCCAGTGTTCAAATGTTTACTTCGGTAAGGCTGTTTTTATTCACTGAAAATCATTACAGATGGTACAGACCTGCAGTTTGACTGCGGTAGTGTTTTCTTCATTTCCTGTACGTGACTCTCGCTGAGAAATAAACGCATAGAAAGGAAACGAACGCGCGTCGCTCGCAGACTGACGCGACGCGTTACATGAGCGCCGCATCTTCTGCGTGACATGCGTGGTTAACTCTCATTGTCATACCGTAAAAGATCATATATAATAGTATAATATTACTTAAAATAGTACAGAGTCCAGTCATTTTTCACTTGAAATAGCTGGTGAGGATGCATTTATGGTCTCAAGCTTTACTTAACATGCATCGCCAGTTTTATATCACTCTTCTCACTGTAATGCAAATGAATACATAGAGGTAATAAATATAAAATATCATGTCTATAATTATTCTCAATATAAATGAAGGTAAACTGTTCCATCAATGACTGCATCTTCTTTTGCGTGTCTTGGTTTAATTCTTATGGTTTGTTATTTACCTTGATTATAGATCATATTTTAATAATAAAAACATGACCGTATTGCACCTAAACATTTAAGTCCCAGAGTGCTCCAAGTTTATTTTAAAATGATGTTACATTTATTAAAATGATTACTATGATGTTTATTAAAATGATGTAACAGACAAATCAAGTATTTAAAGTGTATTAATCAGATGTGTGATGTTGGGTGAAAACAATATGCTGTTACGTCACCAGTCTGAGACTGTAGTTACCATTACAAATTCATAAAAAATTAATTTTTTTCCGTGCAAATTGTGCAACTGCGTTTACAGACGTGGTGCCTAATAACGCAGTTAGGAAATCTGTAGTTGTGTTACGGAAATATCAAACGTTGTGCAAACGTTTGCGGCTGATCGACTGATTTGGGCCGCATTGCGCCCCCTGTCTGCAGGAGCCGCGCACGCGCGCGCGCGACGCCCGGTGACGTGTGCGGGTTTCACGGTTCCCCGTTTTTTATCTCCACTAACGGAGCTGCGCGGAGGCTGAAGCGAGAACCGAGCCCGGATTTGATCTCGTCCCTTAAGAAAGAGGAGAAGAGACCTTCGTCGGTCACCGCGGCTCTTCCGGTTTACTCCACCTCCGAGCGAGCGAAACAGGATGGAAACTAAACGATGAGGTGAGAGTGTCTGTCTGGGGCCGATCGTCCTTTTTCTGACAGTGACTGCGGCCGCCGCCGGGTTACGGTTCCCACCGGTCCCCTCAGCTCGGTAACGACGACCAAACTCCCGTTACGTTCACGTTATTCGTGACGGAAGGCCCCTGTGAGCTCTTTCTGCAGCGGTAGACCTGCTCTGATTTAACGCTTGAGTTAGCACGCCGGCTAACGGCTGCTGGTGCGTTAAACCGCGGTCATGTGGGTTTATGTGGTCGGTGGGTTCTTTGGACGTTGTGCGGAGGTTATGCGCATACGTTACGTAGGATGTTGCTCCGGGGTGGAGGGGTAGATGAAGGTACCCCTATGGGGCAGTTTTCACGCCGCAAGCCTCGGCCTGACCACCGCAGGGCATCACTACACGGGTGTGCATGACGGCATGTCTCACAGGTTATCTTCTCATGATTTAGTCTGGGTGATTAGGGGGCAGGATCTTGTGGGGCAGGATCTTGTGGGGCAGTATCTTGTAGGGCAGTATCTTGTAGGGCAGTCCAGCCCTGGATTTGAGTGTCCTCATGTCGAGATAGGTGGGTTGGGTTTGGGGTCTTTAAAGGGTCTTATGAGCAACACAACTGGAGCCTTTTAGCTCAGGTTAGTTTGCTCATAAACCTGGTCAGGCCCTGGTTTATGGCGGCACTCCCTGATCACAGGACTGAAGTGGAGAACCTGTTTCCTGTTCCTACTTAATTTTGCCCTTTTAAACCTTTTTATCTTCTATTCTTGTTTACTGTTTATATGCAGTTGTTACATATAAGTATTGTTGCGTTGTATGTTTTTGACCGAGCCGTGTTCCTAATGAGCTGTACAATGACAATAAAAGCTTTCTCTTCTGTTCTGTAAACTATCACACTTATAAGGTTTCAAAGATCTTTATTTACAAGGCTGGAGCCAAATATTCAAGATTGGGGGGGTTAGATCTGAACATTAATCATGAATTCAGTCTTGTTTAGTTGAAGATAATTGGGCATTTGAAAGCTCACGGGGAGCTTGTTGTCAGATCTTCTAGTTTACAAAGATGTTTAGGTCATTAGAGGCATTTTTGCGATCTCGAGTTTATCTGGTCACTTTCTCTCCCCTCTCGATGTCTCTCCCCCTTCTGATTCTCTGTTCTCTACCTCCCCCCCATCCCCACAGGTGTACATCAGAGATGTTGTCTGGGGTGCGAGATAAAAGGGATCCACCATCCACCATGCACAGCTCAGTCTGGTCTTTTTTTTTGTCCGCCACTGATATCTGCGCCATCCTTTTGCTGCTCACTTTGAAATTTGTTTCTCTTTGTAGGATCATTGGTTCAGAAGAGTTTTTGTCTAGATAATTAGGTTAACAGGAAGTGAGGGGGGACCTCAGTCTTTCACCCTCAGTGCTCTGCTCTAGTGAGCCAGAATAATTTTGGGTTTTTTTTGTTTTTGCTGAAATTGTCTGTATGTTTCGTTTACCTTTAGCCTGACTGAGGCATGCAGCTGCTTTCAATTGTCCTTTGTGAATATTATGCTTGTCAGGTGTCCTTGCTTTGCTTCTGGGTTTTGGATGTGTTGCTGTTTTATCTTGTGTATGTTGAGCAGTGATTGTGTTTTGTTTTTTGTGTGTGTTTGTGATGGATTTGCTAGTGTAATCTGGGTGGTTTCTTACTGTCCCAAAGAAGCAAAAGATCCACCCCAGGTTTACATGATATTCTGCAGCTGGTTGCAACAAACCTCTTAAGTTCAGAAAACTCTTAGTTTGAATAGACTTAATATTATAACTAAGGGGTTTCTCAACCTGAGGTGTCTGTAGCAATTGGCATCAGTTATGAGGCACAGGGCCGTGAATTTAACCTTGTTTTGTCATTGAACGCAGGCACAGCAGACTCCTCCGGAATCTGTCATATTTAATCTAATGGGTGGTTCTGTATTTGCTAATCCAGGCTCATATTCTCCTCTGATGAAAGCAGCAAAAGCCATTGAAGATCAGCTATCCATTCTCGCTATTAAAGCTGAGCTGTCATTTTGCTTACCTCAACTGCCGAGAAAGCACTTCTGTTTATGACCTTTCGTAAATGCTTTTGGGTGGAACTGAACAAATGACTCAAGATCAGAGTTCAGACTCAGTTTTAACCAGAGAAGTGAAGTAAAACTGTTGGGGTTGAATCAGTGTGATCCGAATAAACATTGCGAAGGGAAATTAGTTATCACAGATGATGAAAGCTCAGAGTTACACTTGGTTTCCAGCTGCGTTCCTGTGTGTCTGGGCTGTGTTACAGTAGGGGTGGGTTAGAGCTTGTGTGTGATTTGTTGAGCAGTGACTGTAACTGTTGGGGGTGTCAGAGGAACCATACGCATCTAAACATTCTGCGTCTGTGTGGAAATCTTCTAGTGAGGATGACTCCCACTTCCCAGCTTGTCTTGCAAGGAAATAAGTGGCTCTGCAGTGCTGCCTGTGTGTGTGCGCTCTCTTTCAGTTCCTCTGCTTTCAAGTAACCCATCAGTATTGATGTTGATTGGGTTGAACACTTATTCATTGAGACTTAAGTGTCTGCCTGCGCAGTTAAAGCAGCCCTAGTGGGAACAGATTATGTTTGAATACTCCTGTCAAGTTTTCCAACTAACATTGTATATTACAGTCTAAGGCAAACACGGTCCAGGACAGCATGCTTTGCTTCTCAGAGGAATGCAAATGTGTGTGGGTGCATCTGGCTGCGTTCGGTTCATGAAGCCCCCCCAAGCGGTCTTCAGAGGAATGCAAAGTGTGTGTGTGTGTGTGTGTGTGTGTGTGTGTGTTGTGTGTGTGTGTGTGTGTTTTTAACACTATTAATACTCATTGCTCGTGGCCTGGGGTCTCACACCACTTGACAAATACATCCACAGCTGGATTGTGTGTGTGTCTTTGGTCATGGTGTTTTTGCAGGGGGACTTGTCTCAGAAAATCAGTCTTGGGTCCAGTCGAATGTCCTCAGAGAGTGAAGAAGTCTAATGCTGCTTTTGTGCCTCTGAAGACGATATTATTGATTGAAAGAATGGATCACCTGCAAGTGCATTCCAGATGGTTATTGTAACGAGCGTTGACATTTATTTATACCATTTGAAAAGCAAATTAAAGCATATGACCGTAGGATTGATATGCCTGATCAGTGGAGGTGTGAATAACTGCATGTTCATTCAACGTTAAACACTTGCGTCGAGTGGTATGACTGTCCTGTGCAGCAGCAGAAATGTCCTAACCGGTACATTTCCGCTGTACTGAATTTATTAAAACTGTTTTGTCTTTCAGCAGCATGCTATTTGTAAAATTATGTGAGCATTAAAAAGAATAATAGATAATAATAATAATTAATAATAATAGCATCTGTCCACAAAATGGCAAAGTTTTGTTTCATTTATGTACATAGCACAAACATTTACATGGTGAAGTTTATCAGGTGGGGTTAAGGCTGTGTTCAGATCCCTAACCCTAGGTATGAGCAACAGTAATATTGATGCTTGCCTTAGTAAACACCACTAATGAATATGTAAACCAGGCCTAGATAAAATGAATCTGGACGAGGCTTGAATCAGATTTGTCTCGCCTAGTGACTGCATTCCAAGCCTGTAACATCACAATTTGCCCATCTTCTCTGGGTGTGTTCTGGTTCAGCGGGGTGGGTCTGAATCCGGATCAGTGAGGCTGGTCACGAATAAACTAAACCTGACTGAGATGTGTGGGTCCTCTGAAAACGTTTGTTTGTGTTTCTTGTGTTTGTGCTCTGTAGAACGTTTCCCTTTCCTGGGCTTTCATTGCGAACGGTTGTGTTTGAGAGCATTGTCCGAGGAAAAGCTTCATTAGGATCAGAAAAAGGGGGTGACGGGAAACTAGGTCAGATGCTCAAAGACGCACACATACACACACGTACTGACATTAGTACCATGACAAGGGCCAGTTCCTCTGTGTGACAGTGTTTGTAGAATGACAGTGTTTGACACCGCTGCTCTCTGCCAGTGAGAGAGAAAGAGAGAGAGTCACCAGTGTCCTGTTTAATCAGGAGAACTGCGTGTTTTCACTGTTGAGTCAAGCTCTCCGTCACCCTGGAGAGCTTAGTCCTCCATCTTGAGAAATACCCCCCTGCTTCAGATTAAACCTCAGACAGCACAAACGCACCCCGAAGCCAGTGACCTTCAAACAGAGCAGATGTCCGTGAATACAGTGTTTAAATGAAACCATTACATGTGCTTTTATTTCATAATGCTATATACACTCGGCTCTACATAACTAATAAAACCGTGGTTAAATGCATACTTCAGTATGTTTTCAAATCAATACTTAAGACAGTAATTGCATTCTTCTGTTTGCACTCGTGTTCTGACACACCTGTCAATAGCATTTAAGAAAATTTGCTGACTTGAAATGCATATGAGCTGTGCAGTAGTTTGCAGTAGTTTGTTTGTGGCCGTGCAATCATTTACCTGTTTTTGCTGCTTGGCGAGTGTTTATTTTACATAAAACGTTTCACATGTCATCACAAAAGCACAAAGTGAAACCTATTTCCACATTCCACAACAGTCTACAGGCAGCGATGTGATTGGCTCGGGCAGAGTGATGCAAAGCATGAGTGCAATATGTGAGTGATGGATTTCCACATATCTTCAGTTTCGTTCCTGCTCTCTACTAGCCTGTCAGAAAGTCAGTCAGTTACATCTGCTGTCAGAAGTGCTGGTGTTTAGGGGTAACTTCTAAAGTGTGCTGTCAAGCTACCACAAAACCAAAGACAGTGGGTGTAGCTGCTGACATACTTGGTTTGAGTGTGTGCATGCACAAATGAAATTTACTTCAGAGCACTGGTATAACAGCACACAAAGTAATGTAGAGTCATGGGGACTGTATTTATGGTAGAGAAAGTCATATGAGTTTGCCAACACGGGTAAATTAAACTATCCCTTCAAACGCAGCTTGGGTTTTGTGTTTTGTTGTTGTTAATCATATGTATGATTATATGTGATAATGGAACTTTTATGATAACATTTATGTGCCCTACAATGCCATACTGTGTGTCCCTAATGACAACATTCATCTTTTCACAGCACTACATACAACAAACGTTATACAGTGCTAAGATACGTGTGGTGTGTGTGTTTGTTTTATTCGTACAACACTTGGTTTGTGCTGTGATTGGACCTCGCTGAGAGAGCATTGAATTCCATTATGCAGCAAGGGAAGAAAAAGGGTGGAGAGAGTGGGGTGGGGGGTAGAGAGAGAGACAGAGAGCAGTCTGATACTGATTAAAATATTTTGGCCAAGGTGCCCTAGAGTGTCTTTGCTTTAGACTCTGTGTGTGTGTGTGTACGTGTGTGTACGTGTACTTGTACATATTTTTGAAGACCAGTGTGACCAGTTAGACCATCAGAGTGAGGACAAGAGAGTAAAGTGTGGACATTTTGGCCGGTCCTCACTTTCTGACACCTCTTTAAAGGTCTGTTTGTTTGGTAAGACTTGGTTTTAGGGTTAAGGTTAAAATTATGTTACGGTCAGGTTTAGGGTTAGGCATTTAGTTAGGTTAGGGTAAGGGACTGGAGATGGTATTGTGTCAGTGAATGTCCTCACAAAGATAGCTGTAGAAACAGGTGTGTGTGAATTCTCTAGCAGTGCGTTTACACAGCTGGAAGATAACTGTTCCCAGACTGAGGCCTTAAATCATAAATCATTATAGCAACTATTGTAGCAAACAAAAACGAGACAAAAATCGAAACCTAACTAATCAACTAGTTGACCATCTAGACCCCATCCCTAATTCAATTTAGGTTTGTTTGGGTAATGGATTTAATTGGCTTAGAAGGTTTCTGTGTATGGTCTTTCCTCTGACAGGTCTTCCGCAGGTCTGAGGTGATTCAATCTCTTTCTCTTTTGTCCTTGACGAGTGATTTTTGTGGTTCAGAGGCGAGAGCTTGCAAATTAACCAATAAGCCTTGTTTCTTTGTTACTGAGAGTGTTAAGTGAATCAGTGCGAGAATGAAAGCTCAGGGTTTCTTTTTGTGTTGTTTCGCAGGAGTTTGTGGCTGGACGGCAGCTGACGGACTGAACCATGGCTCAGTTTCCCACGCCCTTCGGAGGTGAGAGCTGCTACATGCCCTGACTGACGCGTGTGTGTTTGTGTGATGGCGGGTGGGTGGATGTGTATGGAGCAGAGTGTGTGTATGTGTGTGAGAGAGGGAGAGTGAGTTGAAGTGAGTCAGTGAGAATCTGAAAGAATCCATGAATAAAAGAAAGACGCCCTCACAGAACTTTTGTTGGTTTGGTTTTCCAGCTTTTATGAGGGTGTTTTTTAGTTCTGCTTTTCTTTATATGACTTTTTAAGGGGATATTTCATCCAAAAATTAACATTCACCCATTGACATCCATATGGACACTGAGACATTTCTCAAAATATCTTGAGGGTAAAAATGACTTAAAATTTTTGGGTGAACTATCCATATAATGTGGCGTATTTCCCTTCAGCAATGAAGATTTTTGCTTGGCCAACATTTTCACTAGCTCTGTTAAAATGTGATTAAATTGCTTTTGTTTTTTTTATTATTTTTCTTGATTATATATTTTTGTCTGACACAGCTGATTTGTACGTAATTTCAACGTTCGTAATTTATTTTAGGCAGGTAGATAACGTTACCTTGGTGACATGTTTACGTATGCAAGTATTGCAAGACATTAAAGCACTGTTACATGGTCTTACCTTTAAAGTGACGGAGCTGTCTCTCTCACAGTGACCCAGACTTATTGTCAAGCCCTGATTCATATATTTTTTAATGTTCTCCAAAGGTTATTTATTCACTTTCAGCCCAGATTACTGTCTGTGAAAGTTGGCCTGTGCTTTTCAACAAAGCTTTGTCTGTAGCTGCAGTCTGTTGCCCTGACAATTCAATATTCGCAATTAAACAAATGTTAAAGAATTGAGCTGGTCCCTCTTTGTGTCTGATCTCTTTCGCATCTCTTTCTCTCTCTCTAGGGGGGTCGGATACATGGGTGATATCTGTGGACGAACGAGCCAAACATGATCAGCAGTTCCACAGTCTGACCCCCACACCTGCTGGCTTCATCACAGGTAGATAAACTCAGATCGTTGGTTTTCTTGCTATCAGAAGGTAGTATGGAAATGTAAGAACATTTGTTAGTGCTGACGTTGTCTAAAGCACTTTGAAATTTGTTGCTCTGAATTGTGAGATGCAAACGAGATATATTCATACATATTCATGCTTTATTTCTAACACAGAAACAATCAAAACTGAAATAAACAGCCATCCCATCATCGTATTCTTCAAATACCCCCATGCTAATAAAAAATGCCATACACAGTAATGCTCTTAATGATAGTCTATTACAAGCAGACCACTTCTTGTTTTCTGTCCACAATGGGCGGATGTCTACTTGCGCTGATCCAGGGTCAGGCACTTAAGCATTAAGTGGAACCGTCTGACTGTTCTGAGAAATGTCAGCTGATCTCGGATCAGTGTCAGTCACTCCTCATAACAAATGAATTGTGGCCTTGCTTTTGACCCACAATAAAGCCATCATATGTTTACATTTCGTCAGAAAAGCAAACATCTAATGCTTGTGTAAATGTTTACACATCTAGTTAAGATCAGAGTTCAAATTTTGATTCTCTTTTGTGAGGTCTATAGAGTTGCTGACAAATACAAATGCTGTGTGCCATGTTGATTTCCACATAAGCTTGTTTAGAATTGGTCAGTATTATGTCATATTGTTTAATGGTGTTGGTTTTCAGAGATTGTCTTTGACTAGTTTTTGCTGTCACAGAAAGCTGTCGTTCTCTTTGCGCTCTCACATATTTCATCACTCTTACAAAATTCCAGACGGGTGCCAGTGCTGCTATGTGAAAGTCATCTCAGACTTCACAACTGAGAAGTGTTACAGAGAGATTTGGCACAAGATTGCGATAGCGCTTTAGGGACAGAGAAATGTAATGCCGTTAAACGTATTTAAATAATATTAGTTAAAGCCCTGAAAGTAAAATTAAAGTGAAATATATAGTACTACATTAAAAAAGAACACCAAGAAACAACTAAAACTAACAAAAATGAAACTAAATTGTAAGAATAAAAGGAATATAAAATTATAGATTGTTGTGTAATTTTTTTTAACCAGCTGTTGGCCAATCACAAGAGACAAACAGTAATTCCAGCTTGTTCCAGCTGGTCTGTGGATGTCTGCTGAAGAGATGGTACTTGAGGATTTCCTGTTGACCAGCGGATCTCAAAGAAGGTCTTTGTGTTGACTGAAGGGCGGCTGGAGCAGTTAGACAGGAGAGAAGAGGCAGATCTGTTTTTGAGGGCATAAAGACATTCTGTATGTGTGCTAAGGAAGACACCTGTTATCAAGAGGAAGATAGTTTGGTGGGAGGTGAAAAGGTTATCGAGCCAGCCGTGGAAACCCTCTCGACACGGCTGAGACCCAAAAACATGTATACATCTACTGTTTTTGCTGTATTGGGCTTTTACTGCGTTCATTCTGAGTAGCAGTGACACAGAGCAGTAGTCAAACCAGACTGCCCCTGATCTGTGCTAAACACGACTGCTTTATATATACATCACACATGCTGTGCCTGACATCCAAAACCATGTTGACAAAACTATGATTTTTCAGAACAAAACAAACTATGCCTGTGCAAAGCTTCATCTTTAGAAGTGACTTGTGGGTGGGTTGCCTTAATTGTAATTTGGCTGGTTTAAGTCATTTATAAGAAATCAAACATTTTTGCAGTTGAGTGGGTTTTGTGTGCAGCCCCTTGAATACGCGATTTACAGTTGACAAGGGCTTGCATGAATAAAACTACTCATGCTGACCTGAAATAGTTAAGATTCATATTATTGTTGTTGTTGTTATGTTTCATATTATATATATGTCGTGATCCAGATCCTTGTTGGATCCTTTCATCTGAGTATGTCAGCATTTTGTTGCATATAGCAGAGGCTTTATATATCTGTTGTAAGAGCAGGAAGCTTGTTTAATGGGTTAGATAACGTTCAGTGTGAGCGGACTGACTCAGCTTTCCAGCTGTAACGTGCAGATTACCCCTTCACAAACGCCAGCACTTCTGTGTCACTCAAGTGCCACCAATAAACCGTACATGGTTTCTGACAGCAAATTTTGGTTATGTAACTTTTAATATGTATTAATGCTTGTAAGACACTGATATAATTAAGCAATTACAGCGTTTTAATGTCATGAAACTATTTTTGAGTTAAGGCTTGGAGACATGAACTGTGCCATTCTGTTTGTTTCTGTTATGTTGCGATAAGATTATAAGATGTTCTGTTCTATGAGATGTTGTCTAAGCATTTAACTCTCCCTCTCTCACCCGCTCTCTCCCTCTCTTTCCCTCTCCCTCTCTCTCTCTCTAGGTGACCAGGCCAGGAATTTCTTTCTGCAGTCAGGTTTACCTGCTCCCATCCTGGCCCAGATATGGTACAAATTTTATATTCCCTTCAGATCCACTTCACTATATATTCCAGAATGTATCTTGTATGTGCTACTGTTTACTCATTAGTTCTAGTGCAGTTACTGCTCTGTGTCTGTGTGATAATATGTCTATATGGGAGGAAAATAACAAAACTTGTGAATTGTGTGTTCACAGGGCTCTTGCCGACATGAACAATGATGGGAAGATGGACATGCATGAATTTTCTATCGCCATGAAGCTGATTAAACTCAAACTGCAGGGTCACCCCCTCCCTCCTTCCCTGCCCCCTTCCATGAAACAGCAGCCTCTCTCCATACCCCCACAGCCCCCCTTTGGTGAGCACCTTAACATACTGAATGCCTCAAAATGCCTTCTTAGTTCTTAGTCCTGGACTGATAATGGTAGACCTTTAGTCTAGAACTACATTAGACTGGACTGTACATCTATGACAGACTCTTAATCCAGGACTATAGGCTTGACTGCACTACTAAAAGGAATGTTATATGTAACATTGCTAACATTGTTCTACATGAAAGAGAAATATTAATAATAAGCCTTTGAAAATATGGGCTAAATTAAACACTTTTGTTCACCTGTGTTCCGCTCACAATGAAGCCGGTGCACTGGCCTTTGAGAAGATACTCGCTGATGCTATGGATGTGGAGTGCAGGTGCTTAGCAGATCTAACAAGCTTAGCATAGTGTCTTTTTTCGGCCACCATGTCCACACTTGGACAAACTTGGGTATGCTCCTAATAACAGCTCCTAATAACTTTTTGCACTGACTAATGTTTAGTCGACTGTTAGGGGGCAGCCCTAGAGGTAACACTGGCTAGTGACTGAATCCATTAAATGAACTATACTTAAACATTGATTAGCATATCTTATGCATTTTGCAATCAATACCTCATATCTTTATAACGCAGTCTAAACTGATTGTATTCATGTCTCTGGTTGCTTACTGCAGGGATGCCCAGTATGGGTGCCATGACAGGTCTGCCAGCAGTGCCACCCATGCCCCTCCCCCCTCTGCCTGCAGGGGTGCCGGGGGTGGGCGTGTCTCCCCCACTGGTAACATCAGTGACCCCACCGGTACAGTCTCTGGCCAACGGTGCACCTGCTATGATGCAACCCATAACTGGATTTTCCCATTCAGGTAAACTGAACACACGCTTGTACTTATTTAAGGCCCATTCACACCAAGAACGATAACTACAAAGTTGTACAAATCTTTCTGAATTTAGGAAAACCCATTACTACAGCACGAGTATCATGGCACAGAAAAACAATCATTAGCATCACTTTCACGGCTTTTTTTCAACTGATTAATGATAAAACATTTACAACCAAAGTCCATAAGAATTTAAAGGGCTCACACATATAAAATGACTGTTCGTCTCTGTCTCGCAGCTGCTGCACTTAACAAAACCCCATCATTCAACCGTTCCAGCATCAAGCTACAGAAGGGGCAATCTGTGGAGGCACCCAGGTAAACACGCACACTCAATTCCTGCAACATTGGCAGATACTTGATATTATTGCGCGCGCATACACTCACTCACTCACACTCACTCTCTCTGTCTCTCTCTCTCTCTCTCTCTCTCGCTCTCTCTCTCTCTCTAGTGCTCCAGCAGCTCCACCGCCCACTGACTGGGCAGTGCCTCAGTCCTCTCGGCTCAAGTACCGCCAGCTCTTTAACAGCCATGACAAAATGATGAGCGGTTATCTTACAGGTATGACATCCATCGCACAGACACATGCGAGTCGTGCGTCATGAAAAGCAACTGTGGTGAGTGATGTCAAATGAGCTCAGCTTAGTTTCCTTAGGAGGAAAAGATGGATAGTGTAAATACAGATATCAGATACGGGTCACTTTAAAATATGATGTAAACAGATCTAAAAGATATCAGATATGGTCGACAAATAAGAATTGGGCATCAAGACCTGCAGTGTAACTGAAAGGTGGAACTTGAGCCCTGTCTAGAGAGCAGAAAATCTTAGAGATTTGAGGGTGGGTTCATTTGATTCAGGCCAGTAAACAACCAGCTAGAAGTCACCCTAGCGACAGCATGGCAGCATGCTTAAAACCGTAATCTGACAACCACCCACAACATTTTAACATTGTGGTGGCAATTTTTGCATGGCCAATCACCACCCACATTGTATTTAGAAAATGTAAAACTCCAGTTTTTTGTTACTGGCTTTCACTTCCAATTCATCCCAAAGATGTCCAGAAGGAGATGTGCAGCATGGTTGAGTTTTTTCACAACAGACATCAGAAAACATTCCTTGTGGACCTAGATGTTGTGCACGGGGCACTATAGCATCAGAACAGAAAAGTCCCCTCCAAACTGTGGCGACAAAGTTTGATGCACGATTCACTAAAATGCTATTACAATTTTCACCGGACAAGCATGTTAAATAGAAGGGCGTGTCCACATACTTTATATTGCACTTAAAGCTCAGAGCACTCGTGATGTCTGGCTGTGATTATCCAGTAATGTTTAGAGGAAACAAACACTGCTGACTTAACATACTCAAACCTCTTTCACTTCTGTTTCCTCTCTCTGTTTTTCCCGCCTCAGGTCCGCAGGCCAGAACTATTCTGATGCAGTCCAGTCTACCGCAGACCCAGCTGGCCACCATCTGGTGCTGATCCCACATTATTTTATTGTGTTTTAATTTCACATGTAAAACCCCAACAAAACTCAGAGTTCTGAGCTCAGTGTAAATGAAAATTTAGCTCTGAATTTGAGTTGTTCAGACATGCTGTGCTTGAGATATTTGTGTTGCTGTTGAGTCCATAACATGCACCGCCTCTTTCTCTCTGTAGGAACCTGTCAGATATAGACCAGGATGGGAAGCTGACCGCAGAGGAGTTTATTCTGGCCATGCATTTGATTGACATGGCCATGTCTGGTCTGCCCCTCCCACCTTTACTGCCCCCTGACCTCATACCGCCGACTTTCAGGTGAGGGGCCCCACTAACGCCATACAACTATGACTACACAAATAATTTTCTTAAAGCGACAGTGCATTAATTAGAGTGCTGTGTTTTTCCTGTGCTGTAGGAGAATGCGTTCTGGTAGTGGGGTATCTGTGACCAGCATGCACTCGACAGACCTGCGGGCCCAGGAAGAGCCTGAGGAGGAGGAGAAAGAGCCAGAGAAGAAACTTCCAGGTCAGGAGTTATGTGGCAGTCCTAAACATTGACTTAAAGTCAATGTACAGAGACTGTAAAAAAAAATCAGTCAGTTGCTCGGCAACTGTACTTAACCATACTTAAATGGTTGCACCTCTCTCTCCCACAGTCACTTTTGAGGATAAGAAGCGAGAGAACTTTGAGCGTGGAAACCTGGAGCTGGAGAAACGTCGACAGGCACTGCTAGAGCAGCAGAGGAAGGAGCAGGAAAGACTGGCGGCGCTGGAGAAGGAGGAACAGGAGAGGAAGGAGCGAGAACGTCTGGAGCAGGAGAGACGCAGACAACAGGAGCTGGACAAACAGCTGGAGAGACAGAGAGAGCTGGAGAGACAGAGGGAGGAGGAGAGGCGTAAGGAGATCGAGAGAAGAGAGGTGAGGAGAAATAAAGGAACAGTCAAGGTTGCATAAGCCGACCCTGCAATTTTTGTCACATAAACTCCACCCACAGGAATTATATTGTCAGTGCAGACATTCAACTTTATAGGAATGTTGTCCAAACTCTCTGAAGTTTGTAAAACACAAGAATACACACTAATACACAACTAGAATTACTGTACATTTCTGTATCTAAACCCTTCCTGTGTTTGTGCGTGTGCGTGTGAAGGCTGCCAAGCGGGAGTTGGAGCGCCAGCGCCAGTTAGAATGGGAGAGAACGCGCAGGCAGGAGCTGCTCACCCAGAGGAACCGAGAACAGGAAAACATCGTCCTGCTCAAAGCCCATAAGAAAACACTTGAGTTTGAACTGGAGGCTCTGGTACATGTGCTTCACTAACTGGCATTTACTTTTAACAGCGTGGCGGTTACGTATTAAAGTTTAGATACAGGTTTGGTTATGCATTACAATTAATTCTATTGGTAGGATGGAAACATTTTGGGAAGAATTTCAGCTTTTGCATTTGATTTTGTTAAATGGCACCACATCCGAGTGTTTTTATTAGTACGGAAAACACAACAGTTTGATTCGGATGGTTTCATGTCACTTTTCTGTAGAGCGATAAAAAGTCTCAATTGGAGGGAAAACTGCAGGACATCCGCTTCCGTCTTTCTGCTCAGAGACATGAGATCGAGAGCACCAGTAAGACTCGAGAGCTACGCATCGCTGAGATCACCAGCCTGCAACAGCAGCTGCAGGTTCAAATTCCTCATCACCATCCATTCATTTTAAGTTGTGCTGTGTACATAAATGTTTTAGGTAAAGCATCTCTGTCTTTCTCTCTCAGGAGTCTCAGCAGTGGTTGAGCCGGTTGATTCCTGATAAACAGTGTCTCAGTGAGCAGTTGAAGCAGGTTCAGCAGAATAGTCTGCACAGTAAGAGCTCTTTCCTCAACACGGCTGTACAGATCCAGCATTCTTGGCCTGGTCACATATTAACTGGATCAGCACTACGAAGGAAATTCACAATTAGATCGTCTCAGCAGTCACTGATATGCTTCATCATGTTCAGTTTTGGATGGATGGTTATTGATACGTTTTGGTCCACATTCTGAGTCTGTAAACATTTAAAACTGCTCTGCGTCTAGCTGTTTTTAAGCTGATTTTATTTTATTGAGCTATTTTTCACACATCTTTATCCAATTTAACTATTTTAGGACGCACAACTCGAGGTCTGTTCAGAGTCCTTGCCCTCAACACACAAAGCATTTCTAATACTTAAATTATGTAATAAGTGATATTGGTGCAGCTGGCAGGTGCATGTAGGGTTGCAGAAACAAGAATTCAGTTCCATTTAATTTATTTTAATCACACCTTTTTGAATACATATCGTTTCAAAGCAGCTTACAAAACCCAACTGCAGCCAAATTACTTGTATGTGAAATTTAACAGTCTTTTTAAATATGAACTCTGAGTGGACTGATTTTACCAAATATAAGATTGTGACATCAACGTGTGTTTTTGTTTAGGTGAAAATAGAAATTAGCTGTTTATTTCTTGGAGAGCAGATATTAATCATGAGCTCTAGTCTATAATTGTGTGATTGTCTCTGCTGTGTAGGAGACTCTCTGTCCGGTCTTCAGAGAGCCATAGAAATGAAGGAGTCAACCAAACAGCAGCTGAAAGAACAGCTAGACACTGTGGAGAAAGAGACACGCTCCAAACTGCTGGAGATAGATGCCTTCAACACACAGCTGAAGGTACTGAATCCACGACGGGTCTAAATACACACACAGACAGACAGCTCTAGAGACATTTTTATCCTTTCAGCGATTTTATTTAATTACTTTTTTACTTGGTTACTATTTATATTTTTTGTTTTGCGTTTCACTGTGTGTCTGTGTATAAAAGAAATTACAGGGACATTAAAAGTGAGTTTGCTACTTTTTTTAAATATATATTTTAAGGCATTGTTGGCCTTCCAAACAAGAATACTCACAGGGTCCAGAATTAACACTTGCTGAGTGTCAAACACAAGTCAAATAAATTTAGTTTCAGAGAGTAGATAAATCTAGCTGATTTATGTGACCTGTTATGTGACCTTCCACTCAAAAACATAAAAAAACTTACAAAATGGCACACAGTACAATTTCACGGCCAGTACATTTTCTCGGCATTGGTACAAGCATGCCCCAGTGTTAAGTTTGGACCCTGCATACACAGTGCATACAAAAACCAACAGGGAACAAATGACATTTCTCACTGTATCTGCCTGTTGCTTATACTGTTACCTCATCTTCCTCACCTTCCCAATCCTTTCACTCATCCTGACGACCCCCTTCCACCCCATCCATCATGTTTATGCGGCTTGGTTGGCCCTCTTTGTTCTGGCTTATCCGTGCTCCCCCGCTTCACCCTTCGTGGTGGTACAGTCCTTGGGACTATTCTATCAGACTCATGCTGCCAGAATGGAGAACCTGCAGTCGGAGCTACTATTTGAAGAGCAGAGGGGGCAACAGGTAGATGACCTGAAAATGCTGTTACCCCTCCAGAAAACTACCACCACCAGACTAAAACCCCTACTCACAGCACCGTGCTCTCTGCTGTCCCTTAAGGGGGAGTTAGAGCAGCATGCGTATAATTGTCTTGTCTTGAATTCATCCCTTTACTAAGTCGTAAACCTTTAGAAACTTATGGGAATGTTTTAAGCCTGTAGCTCACACTGTTAAACAGAGCGACAGATTGGCTTCACTGCTCTGCTTGGGTTCAAATGTTGTCTGCTCTGTATGTTTCTGCAATGATTATTCATAACATTCAGAGGCTCTGTGGTTTGTAGAGCCGAGCACGTCAGGGCAGAGTGCAATCAATGATACTAATAATGATGATGATGGGTGGTGGTGTGACCTATGCCCCCTCACCGTTTGGGTCGCTTTGTGTCTCTTGCAGTCAGGGAGCTCTGTGGACGAGGTGCTGCTGGACTGTCTCGCAGCACTGCTGGCCTGTTTGAAGCATATAGACTTCTACTTCCAGGTCATCCCTCCCTCCCCCGTGACCTTTGAGCTTACCCCACACCACGCCCTTTTGCCCTGTGTCTCACAGCACCTACTCCAGCTTCCTTTGAGAAGCCCATCAAAGGCAGCGCTGTACCTGTTCTAAACCTTCTCGTATCAGTAGCAGTCTGTTCCTTGTTTTAGCACTGATCTGAGACCTGTTTGGCTGTTTCTCAAACACCATGTCTACACTGGAAACCAGTGTCGCATCGCATCAGCTTATGGCTGTCTACACTGGAAACATGAAAACTGCAGTCATAAATTGGGATTGTTAAATCACATCACAAAAGCTCTAGTTATTTAAAAGTATTAAGAAAAATTATTAATGTTAATATAAAAAAATTCTGAAATTAAACAGAACAAGAGCAAGAACTAGAAGAAAAGTCAAAAACAGAAAGCAATCCGGGTCTGTGGTATCTGGTGTAGACACTGTTACAGTTGGCAAGCTGATCTTAGATCAGTGAAATGAACACAAGGTTGACTGTGCTGCTTTCCCTCTGAGCCATGTGCCGCATTGTCAGTTGATTCTGAAAGCAATAAAAGCCAAGTATGACGCTAACTACCCTGTGCATGAACCCGGACATTTCTCTTTTTTAAAATGATCATTTATTGAGATATATCCCTTTAAATCCTTTTTTTTTTTTTTTTTTGAAGGGGGAGGGCTTAGCTTTTATTACAGTAACTTCTTATTTTCTCTCATTTAACATTTACATTTTATTGACTTTTGAAAGGGATGAAATTGTATCAGCAAGAATGAATGACCCCCACAGCAAAGCATATTTTAAAGTTTCCAGAGTACAAAGACAACAAACTTGCACCCCTATGAACTCTTTCACACCGAGTTTGTGATCCAAACTTTATTTTTTTTGCTGTTTAGTTGATCGATCTTGGTGCGATCAGGCCGTCACTCTGTAAACAAGAAATTTGCCTTTATAAGATCAAGAGGCTACTATCCAAACATATCCAGCAAAAATGTACTTAAACGTTTTTTGTATATAAACAGGAATAGGTAGTATTTAAACAACTTAACTAGTTTGTAGCATTTACATGTACTGTGTGTGACTTTTCAAACGCATTACAAATTGCACGTCTGGTTCATGAAATCTAAACCTTCACACCCTTTGACACTGCTTCAGTGTGTGTGTGTGTTTTAAATGGCTAACTCTCTATCTTTATATAGTCTGCATCTGTTACCAAATTGCTTGCAGTGGTTTTATGAATGCTGTACTTTAATTCTTTGCTTATGTGACATTCATCATTGAACAGTGGTTGTAATCAGTTCTCACACTGGCAGAACTAATTGAGCCAGAGAAGAGAATCTTAGTCTGAAAGTACTTTTATTTAATTTATCCTCGCAGTAGGTCTTTTTTTTTTTTTGAAACAGAAATGAAACATCTGACTCCACAACCACATTCTGGTGGTTGTCTCAAATAGAGCTTGCTTATTGGCAGAATGGTATGACATCACATAAGCAGCAGTGTTGTTATTGGTCCACTGAAACACGGTCTGCTTGTCTTGATATGTTCCTCTTTGCCTCTCAAACCCCTTAGTGCTTTAGGGGTTACCCAGCAGGCATTGCAGCTTCACGTTATCAATGTAATTGCTGTGCATTTTGCACCATGTGCTATGCAAATGTATGGTTTTAGAGTAAATTGTTTATTTTATACACAGCTATTGTTAGCTGATGAATGGTTCATGTACTAGTTCTTTGTACCCAAAGGATAAATGAACATTTAGACATACAAAGTATATTGGTACAATATCCTGGAAGAATGAAATCTGTAGTTTTGATGTATTTAGTATATATTTTCCAATGTTTCCAGAAAAATAGAGACTAGGCGATTGAACTGAGCTTTGAACGTATGAAGTGTGAGAGTGAGTGCTAGCAGAACAAGCCCCGTTGCCCCCTATACTCCCTTTACCTGTCCTCCTATATCCCATCATGCATTGCAGGAGTTGAGGGAAATCCACAACAGACAGCAGAGGCAGAAGCAAAAGGAGCTGGAGACCGACATCACCCAACCATCACATGACAGGAGGTCCACAGAATTACAAGAGTCCAGGTACTTTGTGCCTCAACAATTATTTTTATAATTCTACCAAGCCATAGCAATAAATTTGTGTTAATCAAACATTAGATCTTTAGGTTCTCTTGCTTCACCCTCTCTCTCGGTCTCTCCTCCAGGTTGTCAGGGCCAGATGTGGGTATGTCCCCGGCATGGAGAGATGATGGTCTGGGTAAAGCTCCCACACCTCCTGTGTCTAAGGCCTGGATGAGCCGAGTGAGTGAGGAGGAGAACCACAGCAGAACTGACATACAGGAGAACCCCTCCAAACTCTTCACACAGCAGCCACATCCGGGGAAACTACAGGGCCAGTTGCCCTGGTCTGTGGCAGGTAAGAGTTAAGTAGATGTTGAGTGAAGAAGCAAAAGGATTATTTGCAGCTGATTTTTGGAATATGTAATGCTCAACCTCAATAGCATAAATCCACATGACTGTGTCTGTAGAAAAGCTTCCAGTTGCTGGTTTTAACCAGGAGAAGGTCAAGGTGGTGTACTACAGGGCAATGTACCCGTTTGAGGCCCGCAGTCACGATGAGATCACCATTCAGCCTGGAGATATAGTGATGGTAAGACAGATGTGTGTTAGAATGTGTAGGTAATTTGTTGCAAAAGCTTTTGCATTAGAGAAAATTTATGCATGTTAATGTAAGTAATGTTAATGATACTTGGTGATTACTTAGCTGATCAAAAATATTGATGATCTATTTAGGGAAAATACGCAGAAGCTTTGTTGAAATAACTTCTTGATCTTATCAAAACACCACGTAGTTAGAAACATGATCCCTCCAAATTAATTTAAACATTTACTGATGATAAACCAGAACCATTAAACAAGCAATACCAAGCTTTCAAGAAAAGTGATGCATTGAAAGATTGCAGATTATCTGAAATGACGTCTAGTCAGTGCCAAATGTAATGTTATTCTCCTGGTTATTGTTGAGTAATTGAGGACCACTATTCTTATCAGTGATATTTTGTAATCCAGTTATTTGGGTAACAAAGGATTGGTTTCAGTCATTGGATGTGTGTGTTCCGATGTGTTTGCAAGTGTTTGTGTGAGAGATGTGTGTACTTGTCTTTTTTTGGTGTGCACCTAAGCACACTTACTGACCTTTAACCCTGCCTCTGTCCCCCCTGTGCTTGCTCTGCCTGAAGGTGAAGGGGGAGTGGGTAAGTTTTCTGCCCCCTCATCCACCTCTCTCAGCACTCAATCTAGTTTCTGTTGTAAACACACTCTGCCACCTCCTCAATCAGACCCTATAAACAGAGAATTTAGAAAGATTTTAGAAACAGTCTAACCCGTGTCCCAACCGGCCACAAGTGACAACACTGTCCATTGTCCTGATTGGCTGTTATTTGTGATGTCACACAGCATTTTCATGTTCAGTGTGAACCGATCAATTGCTTGTCAAGTTTGGTTAGGACAATTTTTTGTGTGCTTTTTGAATGACGTGATGTATATCATTAACAATCAACTTCTTTTTATAGATATCATGACAGATTGTTGCTTTTTATCAGTCACCCCCATGTGGCTGCATGTTTGTGTCTGTTGTTATTTGGCATCGGCTCGCTCAAAGCTCATTGGTACTTCTGGGTTTCTCTGCTAACATTTCTGTCATTTCCACTATTTCATCATCAAAACGAGTCTTTCATTTTGGCGTTACATACGATGACATTGTGCATTCTGGTTCATGTGTTTGTGTTCAGACCTCTGGTGTACAAATACTGGGGTTCTGCCTCACAGTGAAGATTTTTTGACTTGATCCTTCATCAGTCAGTTATCAGAGATCTTTCAGTTTGGTGTCCTTTTACATTCTGTCAGTATGTCTCTCATCTGCTCTTCTCTTCACTCTTTGTTTTGGGCTTTAGGTGGACGAATCTCAGACAGGTGAACCTGGATGGTTAGGAGGGGAGATTAAAGGGAAGACGGGCTGGTTTCCTGCCAATTATGCAGAGAAGATCCCAGAATCTGAAGTTCCTCTTAGTTTGAAAACGAGCGCTGCCTCTAGTTCCGCCCCTAAATTACCCTCCCACATGGCATCCACATCCTCAACAACCGCAGCTGCACCCATACAGCCCATCCCCACAGAGTCTTCATCAATAGCCCCGCCTTTTTCAGCCCCAGCCCCTCCAGGCCCCGCCGCCTCCTCTTCCACAACGTCCAGCAACTGGGCAGATTTCAGCACTACGTATGTTTACTGTTTTCCCACTTTAGTTGTTTAGTTGAATTTCAGTTCATTTACTTGTTGCTTGTTTGTGTAACAGTCACATTTGTGAAACCTTTTGTGTTTGTTTAAAGTTGTTTTGTATGTAACTGTATTTTATGTAATGTATTTTGTGCTTGTTGAAATGATTTGTTCAGGTGGCCGTCTAACTCTGCTGTGGAGAAGCAGGACAGTGATGGGTGGGACGCGTGGCCAACCCAGCCCACTCAACCGTCTCTGTCCGTGCCCAGTGGAGGTCAGATGAGACAGCGCTCGGCTTTCACTCCTGCCACGCTGTCTGGATCCTCACCCTCACCTGTGCTCGGACAGGTATGTGTGATACACTCTCAGTGTGAATGTTCTCAGATGCACTTTCTGTGCATCTGTGATTTATGTCCAATATTTCTTGCATCTGTGATTTATGTCCAATATTTCTGTCATGTGAATGCATTTAAATATCTCATCAGTTGTTCAAATCTTTTAAATTTGTGTTAAATTAGTATATGTATATAAATATTGTTAACAATACTTTATAAAATGTTAGGCTTATAGTTATTGTGTTTTGTTGAAAACAGGCTTTTAGAGTTTCTACACTTTGTGAAGTGCACTGAGGTTAGATGTCATAGCAGAAATATTAAATGTGATGTCATCAACGCGTTGCTGTTTTTAGATACATTATTGATTTAATTTCATGATCTCCATCATTCCTCTTTCAGGGTGAAAAGGTGGAGGGTCTGCAGGGTCAGGCTCTGTACCCGTGGAGAGCCAAGAAGGACAATCATCTGAACTTCAACAAGAATGATATCATCACCGTGCTGGAGCAGCAGGACATGTGGTGGTTCGGAGAGGTACAGGGTCAGAGGGGATGGTTCCCCAAGTCGTATGTCAAACTCATCTCCGGGCCTGTCCGGAAATCCATGAGGTGTGTTTCTGTGATGGACGCGTCTGTAGAAGTGTAGATTGTGTGTGGAACTCATTGAAGATAGAAAGGACAGACACAAAAAATGAATTACTAAAGACCCGTTCACACTGAGAGGGAAACAACAAAGCAAATCTAATCCCCTATTAAAATCAGCATCAAAACAAATTTGCATTAGGCACTAAAAGGGTTTGCATACCATAGCTGATGTAATCCAGAAGGCCTTGTGAAATGTCTCTTTGCTTGTTTTACTCCAGGATGTGTGTTAATTAGTTTAGCTGAGAGTGTATAATTGCTGCTGTTTTGTTTCAGTATCGAGTCTGGCTCCTCCGACAGCCCCCCCAGCATTAAGAGACCCAGTCCCTCTCCAAACAAACTCACGGATCTTGGAGAAGGTTGGAAAACACACCTGTATATATGCATTTGGCTATTTATCTCTTTCTCCCTCTCTGCTCTTTTCTCTGCATATTATAGCCCCATTATGTGTGCTTGTGTGCGTTATCACAGAGTATGTGGCCATGTATACATATGAAAGCAATGAGCAGGGTGACCTGACCTTCCAGCAGGGTGATGTCATCACAGTCACAAAGAAAGAAGGCGATTGGTGGACAGGCACCGTGGGTGGGAAGACTGGAGTCTTCCCCTCTAATTACGTCAAGGCTAAAGAGTATGAGGTAACAGCTTAGTATGTTGAACAATTTGAAACTAGTTGGTAAAAGCATTATGACATCACGTGTGGTTTAGTGTTTTGGTAATAAAGACTAAAAGGCACAATTTTTGAAATCAGATCTTCAGTGCATATTGATCAGAAAAGCACTTTAAACAGTTTATGTTTTAAATGTTAAATCGCACAGCCTGAATGGAGCATTTGTATTGTGATCAAGTACTGAACAGAATATTTTGGACTGTTGATATCAGTCTCACCACAGCATTCTTTATTCTGTTTCACCGGCCAGGGTTTGGGATCTGCTGGGAAAACAGGAAGTTTAGGGAAAAAACCAGGTTGGTTATCCACATTCAGTGATTCTCCCATAAATGCCAGCAAAACGATTTCATGTTTACTTGATGGTTGTTATAGTATATCAAATTTTTCCTGAAGGCTAACTTTGTTTGAATGGAATTTTGTGGTCACCACAGCTAGACTCAGACTAAAATCAGACCCAAAAAGTAGCTGAAAGACAGATGTATGAAAGTATAAAGGACGGATCCTTTACTCAGTTTCTCGCCTCTCACCTGTTTCATGTCTGTCTTTAGAGATCGCTCAGGTAATCGCCCCTTACACGGCCACAGGGGCAGAGCAGCTGACTCTGGCCCCCGGGCAGCTCATTCTCATCCGCAAGAAAAACCCAGGAGGATGGTGGGAAGGAGAGCTTCAGGTCTGAGAAACACCAACACGCTCGACTAAAAAAAACACATTACCACACGTTAATATGGACTCATGACACATGCATTATTGTTTATCTATATTTTTTATATATATTTAATATATAATTTCTGTACTTAACCCAGTAAGTGCTGCTTCTTCATGTTTGATAATGTTGCCTAAATATATTCAAATGCTGTGGTATATGAGTGCCAGTGAGACATAATCCTCTTCCTCTTCTTCAGGGCTGCCGTGTGTTTGAGTGTCATGTAATCACCTTCTTCTCTTGTTTCCTGTAGGCAAGAGGAAAGAAGCGTCAGATTGGCTGGTTTCCAGCCAATTACGTCAAATTATTGAGCCCCAGCACCAGTAAGACGCCCACAGAGCCCAACCCACCCAAACTGCCAACACCCAACACAGGTACAAGTCAGAGAACTTCTTCCTACAGTCTAATAAAACCGAATTACACCTAGATACATATGAAATATTGACATAGACTTTATATTTCTAAGTAATCTACACACCATAAATGGTAGCATTTTTCACTGAGACTTTGTCAGTAAACTTTGGTATGGAAATCCCGTAACCCTCCATTTCTTTTGTCTGCGGTTTGGAATAGCATCATGTTTCAAGTTCACTTCTGAAAGATAGCTTCACATTCTCTTCACGTACACTGTGGTACAAAGTGGAATTTATGATTGACTGGCCCTGGGGCAGAACATCGGCCCAAAACCACAGTTATAAAGCCTCCACACTTTACAGTTGCTGTAAGGCTGTATTGAATAGTTCTGAGCTTCATACAGAGTTCTTATTTTGTGCAATGGTGACTGTGTGGCTGTCATTAACTCTGCCCACTTCTGGCTTGAGACAGCTGTTGGGGCACTGAGAGTGAGAGCACTGAGGGATTCACGAGTGCTTGTTTTGCAGTGTGAGCAAACACTTAGGACGAGGACAGCCTCCAAATTTTAAGTGCATGCGCACTCTTCTCTAGCGAGAGCAGAGAGAATTCTTGAAAAGAGCTGACCTCCAGCTTGTTGGCTGACCTCTTCATCGTTTGTCTTTGCCTGCTGCAGTGTGCCAGGTGATCGGCATGTATGACTACACAGCTCAGAATGATGACGAGCTGCCTTTCGGGAAGGGCCAGATCATCAACGTGTTGAGCAGAGAGGATCCTGATTGGTGGAAAGGGGAGCTGAATGGTTCGGTCGGCCTTTTCCCATCAAACTACGTCAAGCTGACCACCGACACAGACCCCAGCCAACAATGTGAGTCCAGACTGTTTCTCTCTCTCTTAAACACACACTCAGCATCTCTCTATCTTCTGTACAACCCAGCGGAATTACAAATTAAGTAAACAAAGAAAATTTAAAAAACAAATTCAAGAAATTCAAATAAAGAAATTCAGAGCATCTCACAATTAAGACATTTAGCTTGAAGGATCACCGATAGCATCTAGTAATGGGCCGTGACAGTGTGGTCTCAAATCCTTTCGTATCTTTGAGGACCTTCTCAAAGTTAACTGTAGAAAATGAGCACAGCCGTTTCCTTAGTTATGTCCTCATGCTGTGGTGGAGTTACAGAGCACCTAATAACCAATCCTTATCCTCTGCCACACTTAAGCCCCTCTCCCTCCTGTCTCCAAGCAACCTCTCACCTCCATGTTGTAGAGCATTAGGTAGAGCGACCTCATCTCTTTCTCTTTGCCTCGCATGCTATTGTCCTCGTCATTGTGGCGTCCTGTGAAAAGTGTCTTGCAGAGTCCATTTAGTTCTCCTAGCTCGTAAAGATTTTTGCACATTGTTTTTATTTCCGTTTTTTTCTTTTTTCCTTTTTTTTGCTTATGTGCTGTGTTTTCCTCTTTCTAGGACTGTTATGTTGCCCATATCCCACTCAGCCTTGAAAGTCCTCAAAGCGACCCACTATCCCTTAAACTGTGCCCAGCGGGATGATGGGAGATGGATCATTGATCATGTGACTGCCCCCAGCTGGCTTTGTGGCCAGAAGAGACGAATACTACAGAGAGCAGTCGTTAACCTCAATATTCAGAACTGTAGCCACTCGCCAAAATTGCCAGCCAGCCTCCTCCACATTAATGCAATTAAACAAGAATGCCTAATATTTTAAGGATTTCTTTCCTTTTTCTGTTACAAATTCATGAAGTTAATCATTCACACTGAATTTGTATAATGAATTAAATGCACTAACCAAATGAAAGTGCTGGATAGTGGGTCCTTTTGTGGCTTTCTGTGATCTAGTCCCAAAGCCCCGCCTCTGTAGGTAAAAAGCTGTTTCGAAGCGACCAATCAGAATGGTTCCATTCAGTGTTAAGTTCCACCGCTCCATCTGACTAATGCACGCTTATCGCTTCTTCAAGCCCCACCCCTGATTTCTCATTGGACCATAGCACTACAGAATGACCCACTATTCATGAGTCATGACGTTAACGGGGTGCAGTAACAAACGTGTCATAACTGACGTGCTTATTAGTGTCATTGCAAACTCATCAGTATGTGGAATTGAGACAGTGATGTGTACAGCATATCCGACCAATTCCAATATCAGTATGTTTGTTACATGTCATACTTTTTCATTTTGAATGCCAATCTATGCCCAGCAAAACAAGTCAGGTAATCTTTAAAGGAACAGTTGACCCAGAAATGAAAGTTCTGTTGTCGTTTAGTCGTCCTAAAGTCAGCTCAAACCTGTATGACGTTCTTTCTTTTTTAGAATACAAATAGTGAAAATGGAATTAATATCCACTTGGTTAAATTTAATTCAATGTGTTCCAAAGAAGTCAGTCATACAGGTTTAAAATGGCATGCGGCGCGAGTAAATGGTTTCATTTTTATGTGAACTGTTCCTTTAAAAAGCAAATATTTAAATGTATTCCAATTTTCCCCAAATGTGTGGACTTCATGTGGAATAATACTGTGTGTCATCCAGAGAACCCCCCTCCCTTCCAGAACATACAGGTGCTGTCAGTCAATTTTGACAGACAGGATGGGCTTTCAGTCCATCCTGTCCAATCACATGCCTCTCTGTGTCATTGTGTGTTACATGTTCATACCAAAACAGTGGATGGATAGATGAGTGTTTGTCTTTTGTAGTCTCTTGTGTTTTTCATTATTAATGTCTGTGTGACAGGGTTGAGAATTGGTGTTAAAAACCAAACAAATGCACAACTGCCACTTGAGGATAATGGTACAGTGATAGACACGTGTGAACTTGTACACATTGTGTTGGGAGTGATTTGCGAAGGGTTGCCTCACCTATTCAGCAGAACGATTGGAAAGTTTGAGGATTAAACGTTAATTTCTTTTGTAATTGTTTCCCATGTAGATGAACGAATTCTTTTGTATTCTTTAACCTCTTAGCATTTACTGTCCTTGTGTTAATTGAATTCGCTGTTTTGATGTTGATTTGGAGAACACTATACTTCAGGTTGTTCGTAATATAACAACTCACTATTTTTATAATGATCAAAAAATTGTTATGCATAGTGTTTTAAAAATATATCTATCCACTCTAGTACCTACAGCGTCCTTTACTGGGAAACATGGAAAAAGAAACGGTAGAGGTTGAGATCATTTAGGAAGTTCAGTTGTTGTTCAGTTGAATCTAAGTTGGGTTTGGAAGTTTGTCAGACTTTGACCTTCTGAACTGGTGAAAAACAGCATCAAGTGAAAGATTCATGTACTGAATATAAGCTTAATACCCCTCTAATCACAAACAAATGCTTCAAATAAACACGTTTACAACAAGAAAAACTGGAATTTTAAATAGAACAGGAACTTGGATTAGAGGTCATTTGACTAAAGCCCTGAAAGTAGCTTTTGGGCCATTAGATCATGTAATGTATTTCTAATGCTTGTTTAAAAAAGCATGAATTAAGGTTGTACCCCTACAATATTATACTGACACCACATGAGCTCTGATTTTATTTTTATCTGCCTCAAAACAGTATTGTAATTAATGCTGAGAAAGTCAGTGTTTGGTTTATATCCGTGTGGTTCTTTATTGGTTCCACCACATACAAGTATTGCTGCTTTATGATTGGCTAGATGGACTGCCCATCATGTCCTCGATCAGTTTATTGGACGGTTTTCTTTTGTTTTTAAATGAATCATAACCATCCTTGGACTACAGAAGCACAAATGCTTCTTTTACCGTCTAATACATGCAGTCATGCAAACGCATCAGCTATGAATCTCCCATGACCATGTCCAAAGCATTAAATATTGTACTTGGTTAGTAAAGCATTTTTATCAAAAATAAAATGAATGTACAGTTACGAATTCAACTATATCCCAAAACTGCTAGCTTTACGGAAACTGTCATATCACCTTTATAAAGAAATGATGCGTAACCATTAAAGAACTCCATGGCACTGCAGACTGGTTCAGTTCTTTTCACTCTGTGTCCTGCTCAACAGCTTTAAACTGCTCAGTGCTTTTGAATGTACAGTTACTCGCTGCCAATTGCTTCTCAAGCTACAACTCAAGCTACGACAAATACAAAAGAAGTCCCTTAAACAATGTGCATGCAGGCATTTTCATTATGACAAATGAGAACTAATAAAGAAATTAATTTGCTTTATTACACGGGTCTCAAGAATGCTTGATTCTGAATCTGTTGTGGCATTCTGCTGTCAGATATTTTTGTATGATGCCTAAACTGTATAATTGTTTCACGTTCCAAGTAACAGATATACTTCGTAATTGTCTGTGTTTCTTGTATCACCTCGCAATCTCTGTCTCATATAATTTAAAACTCGAAATAATTCTTTATTTGGTAGTTAGTTGTGCAGTAAATGTCACGTTGGGCTCCTGATCACCCTGCCGGGTGTTATTTTGTGGTAATGACCAACACAGCTTCACAATTCCTTATTTAAAATGAGGTTTAAAATTAAGTGTACAGCATGAAAACTGATGATGCACATTTGTAAAGTGAGTAACATTTGTTGTGCTTGATTTTTGTCTACTTCAATCACACCAGAATTAACATACTAATGATTCATCTAATCATTAACGTATTAACGTAAGCATGTGAAATCGGACTGTCTGTGCGTTCCACAGGGTGTGCAGACCTGCACCTTCTCGACATGCTGACCCCAGTGGAAAGGAAGAGGCAGGGCTACATTCATGAGCTTATTGTTACAGAGGAGAACTATGTCAATGACCTGCAGCTGGTCACTGAGGTAAAAATAGCAGGAAGTGATGGTTTAAAGAGGCCTTTACCAGGAAAGGTTAGTTATGAATGTTACAGTGGGTGAAGTCATGCCAGATGAATTAGAAGCTGTATACAAATAAATGTGAATCAAATAAAAACTGGTGAGTATAGTAAAGTATACTCTACAATATAAGGAATCTAAAGAGGAAGCATACATATTTTCATGATTATTATGCACATTTTCAGTAATGACAATGAGATTTGAAAATTGAGAAGAACTGTGTCTAATTGTCATGATAATAATGCAAAAACACAATGTCAGATCTCCTAAAAATGGGCCTTATATTTTTATATACATTTAAAAGATTGTTTTATAACATTATGTTGATTTGTTTTCATTTCAGTGGTATTCAAAGTAAATCACTTCTGGACGTTGAACTGAACTGTGAACAGCCTGACAAGCACTGACAGCAGTCAGTTTTCAGAATTCAAAGCAATGTTTAGGTGATGAGTTGCGGTTTGCTTTCAGATCTTCCAGAAGCCTCTGATGGAGTCAGAATTGTTGACGGAGAAGGAGGTGGCCATGATCTTTGTCAACTGGAAAGAGCTGATTATGTGCAACATTAAACTGCTGAAGTACGCCACCTTCTGGTTAAAAGAGTGCACTGACCTTTGGGTTCTTAATTATACACAATGCACATATCAAACCCCTGACTACAATCCAGCTTTAAACCTGCTTTGTTTACTCATGGCTCTTATAGCCATTAATGAGAAAGCAGTACATCAGAGCATTTATTGAAGTAATGCAGCGTGTCAGGTCTTTAATCTTTACACCTCACAGTGTCATTAGAGAAGTGATAATACTAAAATAAATTGAATTTAATTCCACATAATGGCCAACGTGGCTTACCCACAATGCATCTCCCCTGTCTCCAGGGCATTGCGGGTGAGGAAGAAGATGTCGGGCGAGCGCATGCCAGTGAAGATGATTGGTGACATCCTGACTGCTCAGCTTCCTCACATGCAGCCGTACATTCGCTTCTGCAGCTGCCAGCTCAACGGCGCCACCCTCATTCAGCAGAAAACAGACGAGGTGCCTGAATTTAAAGACTTCGTCAAGGTGAGACTCAGTCTGTGGTGATATGTTGTGCAGTGCTTAAAGCAGATGAAAGTACTTTTGTTTTAGATATTTAAACCGATAGTTCACCCAAAAATAAAACATTGTCCATCATTTTCTTCATTACCAGCGTGCTTTAAAATATCTTAAGTCATACAGGTTTGGAATGACATGAGGGTGATTAAATGATGAAAGAATACTCATTTTTGGAGGAACTGTCCCTTTAATTGTGTTGCCACATATTTGCATAGTTACTGTAATTGTGCATTTTGATTGGGATACTTTTAAAGGAATTACTGTGTTGGTATCGAGGACATTTACAGTTTGTATATTTTACAGAGGTTGGCGATGGACCCTCGCTGTAAAGGAATGCCCCTGTCCAGTTTCCTCCTGAAACCCATGCAGAGAGTCACCCGCTACCCGCTCATCATCAAAAACGTACGTACACGCTCAGTAATCGACTGCTGTCAGGGCGTCAAACGCAGAAGCTTTCTCTCACGTTCACATGCCCTGCTCTCAAACAGATTTTAGAGAACACTCCAGAAAGCCATCCAGACCACAGTCACCTGCGTCTAGCACTGGAGAAGGCTGAGGAGCTGTGCTCACAGGTCAACGAGGGCGTACGCGAGAAAGAAAACTCAGACCGGCTGGAGTGGATCCAGGCGCATGTGCAGTGTGAGGGGCTGTCAGAGGTATGATGATGTAAACTTACCACATAGTTCGTAGAGACAGACTTTGTTCACACTACAGATATGTCAGAATTTGTTAGTCCTAATCCAAATGGTGAAAAAAACAGATCAAAGTTTCATATAAGTCATTTTTTTTCAGTTTGTCGGAATGTTTGTTTATATTCTATGTTGGTTCTGTGTTCTGTATTGTTCTATGTTCTATATTTTCAAAAGACACTTTCCACAAGATTATATTTAATTATTGTATACAGCAGTTGTACATCTGCAGCGCTAAATAAATAAGTTGTTCATGATCATTTGTGTCAAACTCTTTTTCTCTCTGCACAGCAACTGGTATTCAACTCTGTTACAAACTGCCTGGGACCTCGCAAGTTCCTACACAGTGGAAAACTGTACAAAGCCAAGAGCAACAAGGAGCTTTACGGCTTCCTGTTTAACGACTTCCTGCTCCTCACACAAATCATCAAACCTCTGGGCTCGTCTGCAAACGACAAGGTCTTCAGTTCAAAGTCCCACCTGCAGTATCGCATGTACAAAACGGTGAGACGTTCTTACAGATCACATTAAAATCCGTAACTGTTTGACCTCTGATATGATATTGGATCCTTGATCTTTGACCTTTCTTCCTGACCTCTGCAGCCCATCTTTCTGAACGAGGTGTTGGTGAAGCTCCCCACTGATCCTTCAGGAGATGAACCCATTTTCCACATATCTCACATCGACAGAGTCTACACTATACGCGCTGAGAGCATTAATGAACGGTACAGACACACACTAACACCATTATTTAGAATATCAGTATGAACATCCACCTGAATATCACTAACCTCTACAATATGTTTCCTTCTGTTCCATACTGGAATGCTGCAGGACAGCTTGGGTGCAGAAGATCAAAGCTGCCTCTGAGCTCTTCATCGAGACAGAGAAGAAGAAGAGAGAGAAAGCATACCTGGGTCTGTTCTACAGATCTTAAACACACCTGGCTGTGTTAATAAGGCTACGACTGTAATAAGTGTTTGCCTAACGTTGCTTCTGTGTTAATATTATGTTTGCAGTGCGGTCTCAGAGGGCCACAGGGATAGGAAGGCTGATGGTAAACATTGTTGAAGGCATTGAGCTCAAGCCCTGCCGCTCCAATGGTAATGAATGTGATTGCTATATAATTTCATATAATTAAGACAGTTCTACTGGGCTGTGTGTATTGTGGGAACACTGACCGTATGTTTGCATCGTGTGTGTGTTCGTGCAGGGAAGAGTAACCCGTACTGTGAGGTGACGATGGGCTCTCAGTGTCACGTCACTAAGACGCTGCAGGACACTCTGAACCCCAAATGGAACTCAAACTGCCAGTTCTTCATCAAAGACCTGGAGCAGGACGTGCTGTGTGTCACTGTGTTCGAAAGGGATCAGTTCTCCCCGGATGGTCAGTGTACTCGCATATAATCCTCACATATGCTCCTTTTACATACTATATGCATACTTTTACATCTTACTGTAATCACTTATGCTTTCACTAAGAATGGGGTGCATGTAAGTTTGCATATATCCTGCAGAATCTGCAAGATGTTTGGCATTAAAAAAAGGATAAAAAAATTACATTTACTTGCCGGATTAAGCTATTTCAACATATATTCCACAAGACAAAGTAATAACCGAGTTCTATACGCTGCTAGATTTCTTGGGCAGAACAGAGATTCGGCTGGCCGACATTAAGAAGGACCAGGGCTCTAAGGGTCCCATCTCAAAGCGTCTTCTTTTACACGAAGTCCCTACGGGTGAGATCGTGGTCCGACTGGACCTTCAGCTCTTCGACGAACCCTGACCCACATTGTTTGACCTGACCTTTTGACCCCCAGATTCCACATCCGCTGCTCCTCTGTATTGAAGGCCCACCAGCCTAATGTGACAATTCCACTCCACCCGGCATCATGAACCCCAGAGTGTGAATGTGTCTGCAGAAATCAGTCTGTGATTCGGATCAAGTTTTTGTTGTCCTCGGTACCATTTAAAGAGAAGTTCGGAGTGTGAGTGTACATGAGTCTCTGATGATGTGAAGGATGTCTCAGGATGCTGTAGATCTTAAAGATGCCCCGGACACAGGAGTTCCATTTGCCACAACTTCATTTTAGAATGCACAGAATCATTCTAGAACACGTTCCAAGTGATTCCAAGTGCCATTCCAGAGACACTCGTTCCAGAGTGCCATTCCAGAGAGTCTCATTATGGGTGAATCTCACAAATGTTATTACCATAATGCAAAAAAGAAACATATCTCAATACTGTAATATCTAAATTGTAAAGTGTTATAGCAGTATTCATAGTACTGGCTTTAAAAAACGGTGGATTAAATATAAAGTCGCTGTATTACAGGAATAAAAATTTATGACCTTAAAAAATGAGTCACATAACATTGTAAAACTTTCAAAGGTATTACAGTTAAAGGAGACAATGTGATTATTGTCATTAAAAAAATCACAGTGCAAAAGACATCTGACCTAAAAAAGTTTATTATCATTATTATTATTATTCTGTGATGAAATGTGACCTGGATAGGTTTTTGTGAGATTCATCCTTACGTAAGTCTTACTGGCATTTCATTCCGTAAATTCTGTCATTAACACTAACAACTAAAACCAGGTTTTGCTGGCAAACCTTTCTAGTGTCATAAGCAGCTCATTTCTTGAATTCAGCTGTGTTTGCAGAATGATACTGGTGACAGTTGAACACTTGTAACGGATTTGCATGTAAAATTTTATGAATAAATTTCTTGTGTTTTGGAGGGTATACAGTTAGATACGGCTACAAAAACTCCACAAAAAGATTATTTTAATATATGCAAGATGAATTATGAAAGAAAATTTGTCGCATTTGTTTTTTTCTCCACAGTTTGTTGTTTTTTTTGTGTAGCTGTTATTTATTTTGACCAGTACAAATGTTTCCTTACCAGTACAAACCTATACAATGTCCCTAAAAGGCCGTTATGACAGGCTTAAATATTAAATATCAGTTTAATATTAGCAATAATAAGTCAGCGAATGTGTTTCTTAAGACATTCATTAATTCTTCCCTGATGATCTTTGTTTTGTTTTGGTACAGCCCAAAATAAAAATATTTAATATGTTGTGTGATATTTAAGTTGTATACAGCACTACTAATGAGTTCACAGTTTGTTGTTGTTTAATGTGTTTATTTTTTATTCATGTGCTGTTGTGAGGCATTAGTGATCAACACTGTAGTCATGTTTGTAAAAATAAGACATCTCCGAGTTATTTTGTTTAACTGTTATTTGCTTATTTTGTCTGTTTGTAAAAAAATGATGATTTGGACTATAGTGATATTTGGACTATAGTGATATTTGGACTATAGTGATGTTTGGACTATAGTGATGATTTGCAAGGCTGCAATAGAACAAATTATTGATCTGTTCAATCTTAAATGAACGAGAGAGCAAAGGGGGTCATGTCTAACCCATTTGTGCATCTATATCTTCTGCAAATATAGAAAGAGTCCACTGTTTTTACATGGTAGAATAAAATGTTTAAGTTTTGTAAGTTTGCCCCCCAATTGTTGCACTACTGAGCCTGAGAAAGTTTTTCTTTTAGATTGTAGCGCAGGATCTGTATCATTACATTTGTGTGTCCCTGTCTAGGAATACAATACACACATTAATATTCCACTGCTGTGCTAGTGTGATACCAGGGTGACTGAGGCATCTATTGGGGCCGGTGTGTGTATGCGTGTATATGTGAGTTTTTCTTTAAATGCTTTGAAAGCTGTTTGCTGGGTCACTTTCCCAAAACCTCCTGAAAAATATTTTAGACAATGCAAGAGGTCATGGTCACATGTCTTTTTTTATCCTTTTTTTTTTACCTTATCTGTTTCTCTCCAAACCGCCTGTCCATTCCTCCCTTCTCTTTACTCGCTGTACAACCAGAAATGCCACAACTTCATTATTTTTTCAACAGTAATATGTGTCTATGTTTAGATCTTTGAATGGAGTATAATATATTACAACTTGAGAAGTAAATATGTTGATGACAGTATGTTGTTATCAATGTAGAAGCCGTGTGTTGTCTTACTGTTGCAAATAAAACTCAATTGGACCAAAGGTATATATGGTATAAATACTATTTTTTGTGCTTTTGCTGGTGGCATTCCTCATATGTTTAATGTGAAAAGGGTCATGATAATATAGTATACAACATACCCTATACTATACCTTTTAGGCTATGTATTATTTATATATTGTTCTAAATGTGTGGATGTATTTTTATTTGCATTTCACTATTTACTACTGCAATGCATCTTTCCTGTAGTGGTTAGAAAGGTCATGAAAACTGTGTATGTATAATGACTGAAAGATAATATACCATACATTTCGTACAGCATAGCCATAAATTAACTGTCCATTTATTAAAATGTATTAGTGGCCCATATCATCCAACACAATACTTTAATTTATCATGTTATTTTCCTAAATAGTTGCAGCTATAAAAACTAAAGTGACGTAACTCGGGGGGCGTGTCCGCACAAACAGGGCGATGACGCAATCGATCGACGTCTAACTCGTCTGAACATTTGTGCTGTCGTCCGTCTCTTTTAATATCCTCTAATCTTTTAAACGTCTGGGTTAAAGCCTTTGTGAGACCTGACCGTGTTCAAGACGAACAGAGACGAAGAGAACTGAATCTCGTACTTCTTGTGTTTTTCCTCCATTTAAAGAAACAAGCACCGAGATGTTTGCAGGACTGTCTGTCCAGAAGCTTTTGAAGGTACCTGCTCTACATACACTGTCACTTGTAAACACAAAACATCACATTGGCCTCAGTAGTGTTCACCATCTTATAAGAACCTTAAGAATTTGAGCATTACAACAGCTTTGCCCAAACCAATGCAAATGTACAAATCTGTCTTTGTGTATCGTGTATGATTTATTATAAATCTATGCAAAGTGTATGACTTGGTGTCTTGGAATAAGTTCTCTCAGATGGAAGTTTTCCACACTCGAAGAAATTTTCCCCCAGTGGCTCCACTCAACACCAAAGCAACTGATGCCAAGAAGCCTGTCAGATACACAAGCATAAGTAAGTTCATGCCTGTTGAAAACAGACAGAAAGTTATGCACATCCTTCACCTCGTGCATGGTCGTTTAATGTTTTTTGGGCTAGTTTGGTTATGCTATATTGCAGTGATGTCCCCGTTTTGCGGTTCTGTTACATGCATTGTGTGTTGTGTTACCCTAGAGAAGGCAAAACCCAAAACGATAGCTGATATTGCCAGAATACTTCAGCAAAAGACCAAGGAGACCAAAGAGAGGAAACTATCGGTGATAACTGGAGCGGCTACAACGTTTGCCAAACCTCCTGCAACCAACCAATATGATGCTATGGTTGAATCCGCAGAAACCATTATTCCCAGTGCAAAAGTTCAAACTGGATCCAGTACCCCTCCATCAAAAGGTGCTGAAGAAGGTTTATCAGTAGCTTCTACACTTGTGGACAAAGAACTTACTCAGGACATTGTATATCTTAGAGCAGTTGCCAAACACACCCCTAAAGATGCTTTTCTACTTGGAGCCTCAACATATCTAGATGCTGCCCAGATTAATTCTGTGGATACACATTGTCTTCCTCAAGAAACCCATGTAGCAGAGAGCAGAACTTGCCCTGAAACCACACCTGCACCGTCTGAAGCGCCTGAAACCACACCTGCACCGTCTGAAGCACCTGAAACAGCCTCAGTTGCTTCACCCGTGGATGGCAGATACTCGAAAGATGTTGACCAAACCAGCATGGCCATGGAACATCTACCTAAAGAGACATTTGTTGAGATATCAAATCCAAAAGATGCAGAACCCTTAGCTGTTGTAGTTGATTCAGGTGTAGGATCACATCCTGTTACAGCCTTAGATATTTTAGCTTCACTAAAGGCTGGTCCAGAGACAGTACCAAAGACTGGTGATGCTCAGGCCTCTAAAATTTCGACAGATCCTGTTCAAGTGCAAACTGAAGTTTTAGAGAAAGTTCTGTCCTCAGACAACACAATTGTCTCTCATTGCATTGCCACCTCTGAAGCTGCATCAGTGGTCTCTTCTGAAGTTCTGACTTTTCCGGAAGTTTCTACTGAAGAATTCATCATTGAAGCTTTGAATGCAATACCTGAAACGGCATCAGTCCCTGACCACCTCTCTGAAGTCTCTTCACCTCAACCAGTGGAGGAACCTCCTGTTGTTCAATTTATATCCCCCTCTGTAAATGAGACTCAGAAGAAAGTTAGTGTGGAAGATGGAACCATGACTGGTGATGCTCCAAGCTCCATTAATCTAAAGGACCCAGTTCTAGGGCACACTGAGCTTGAAGAACCTGTGGGTACGTGTGACTTCTTCAATTTCCAGACAGAAAAATCTGTCTTTTTGTTATGCATCCTTCCTCATGTTGGTTCTTGCCTTATTGCATCATCGACTACATTTTTCCACACTAAAATAAATATACATGAAGCGCTTATCTGACAAATGTTTGAATAAAAGATCTGATGTAACAACTAAGTTGTTGTTTGTGTGTACACAGATTCTGGTAACGTTTTCTCATAACACAATATTTCTTTTTGTTGAGCTGTGAATCAGCATCGCTTTATGATAACTTAAGAAGGCTTCTGTTTATTGCTTCTGTTATTCTGATCTTTACCACTAGATGGTGTTGTGATCTTTTTCCTTTATATAATCATGTATAAATGACAGCTAGAATTATTGCCATGCGTGTGAAACAAAAAAAAAACAGCTAATGTTTTATGTTTATAAAATGCAAATATCCTCTTTTGCTCTCTTGTCTGCAGCACCATTGGATCCAATACAGAGACTCTTTCTTGAGAAGATACGAGAATACTCCACAAAGAGCAAGTACGAAAAACAGTCCAGAAACCAAACAACAGTCTTTCCATAATATATATAATTTTCCCATATTTTGGAATATGCCCAGACCCTGTTAATGTTGCCCATAGATCGTCTGGTGGTCTTGTAGATGCCGGACCGGAGTATGAAAAAGCTTTGAATGAGGAACTTGCCAAACTCCAGAGACTGTATGGGGGTGGAGACCTAACAGAGTTCCCAGAATTTAAGTTCTCTGGTGGGCATAAGGAGGAATAACTCATTTTGAATTAACCCACATTTTGTTGATCCTCTTTGGACAGATCCCAGATCATCTGTGTGTTATGTCTTGGTTTTCAGAGCTTGTCTTGGAGGAGGACGGTCCAGAATGATAAGCATTCATCGCTGCATGGTCATCTAAGTATCTGCTTCATGTCCTGAACCATATATTTAGAGCAGGACTAGTGTTACCATTACACACTTCTGCAGTGCCTGAGCTGTGCACCATAAAAGTGACACCAAATAAAGTTGTTGGGCCTTCACCGTGTCCAGATGTGATGCTTCATGAAGCAAAAGTGCTGTGTGACCATTCACAATCACCAGCATCACAGATCCGTGAACCCTCATGAGAGTCTCCGGGGGACGAGCACTTATTTCCCCGTACCGTCGTGTCTCCGCCCACCTCATAAATATTCATGAGCGCAGTCGCCTGCGTGCCGTGACGTGATGACGACACGGCAGAGCTGCGGGTCCCGATTGCTGCAGCCGCTTGTCATTGTGATGAAGATTGGCACCGAGGTAAGCTGTCACTCAAAGCCTTCCCGACCCGCTATCAATCAGCCGGTCCGGGCCGCAAGCCGAGCAGGCGGTCGGGGTTCGAGCCGGAGGCGTGCGGTCCGGACGGGCTGCGCCTGAAATCGGACGTTTGCACGGCGGTTCCGGGATCGATTCGGCGGCTCGACGCGCGGTCGAGGCCCGGCTCGTTTATTTAATGATCTCCGGTAGCAGAGCGGGCGGCGGGGAGGGATACCGCGACGTCCCGCAGATTGATTGATAGGCGATTATGGGCCGGCGTTTTGTGATATTTAAAGAGACAGGCTCGGTGTTTTGTGCCGTTTTATAAACGTTAAGACGGGCGGAGGTTTTGCTCTTATGGCGCACCGCGGCGGCTGGTTAATAAAGTCCGTTTGTTAATGAAATCAATATAATGTTAATAAATATAAACGATATATCGATATGAAGCGACGGTTTGCGCTGCAGGCGCAGAACAAACATGGCGGCTGCGCCTGCGGTGTCAGTGAGGAGACGCATGAGATGCATTATAAAAGACATTATTATAAACTGCATTATTACAAAATAAATCACAATGCAAACCAAAAGCAAAGACATCAGGGCGATAAATGTGGACGTCCGGACTCATTCTGTCCCAATTCACGGAGATGTTACCACAGTGCAGACATGACGGTGTTGTTTACCGATGCGACTATTTATAAGGCACAGACGAGAGGAGCTCTTACACACACACAGCGTTTTATTAAAAACACACACCGATCAAACATCGCTTCACTTTGTCTTTGTGTTGGATGGCTGTAAAAACAAGGCTGCCATTCACTGTTATAGTTTCATACACTGATAATGTAATAAAACTAGCGGTCCGCGGACTCACCGTGAGAGGAGGAGAAAGATGAGGGTAAATAAAAGGGTGAAATCGGTGTAAAATACACACATCAACTCATTTCTTCACGACAAAGGACATCATGAAACTATTGTCCATAGTTTAATAGTTAAAATATTATTTATTCAGTTACTGTCATGCATACCTATCACTGTTAGACATAATTTGTTCATATTGACTTTATACAATACAAATAAAATAAAAGCATGGTTCTGGGTTCTTATTATTCCTTATTATACTTTATTATACTATATTATCAGTAATGCAGTCATGCACTTATATGTAATTGATAATTATATAAGTGATAATACTCACAGGTAATACTCAGTGATTTAACATGTAGTACTTGAACTGTTTTGAGCTGAAATAAAGAGGTTTGATGTTTTTTTTGCAGTTTTTCTAAGTAAATGTGTGACTTTCTGGCTGTGTCAATGTAGTGGTGCTGATGTAGAATGCCCAAGCGTTGTCCACGGCAACAGTAACTATGATGACATCTTCATCAGTGTCCATGGATGATTACCAGGAGGCTGAACAGGTTTGTGTTGAGATGGAGCCAGTGTCTCTTTATACTGCCCATGTGTCACTTTCATTATGGGGTTTATTTGTATTTTTGCTGTCGTGATAATTAATGATGACATCCACAAACTGTAATACATTTTATAGTAATAAAGATGTAACACATAAAAGTGTAATAATGTCATTGGATTAAATAACAAAATAGTAATAGAACTGACTTTTTTGTTACTGACCGACTAGATGTCTACTAAAAATGACATCTACTAAAAATGATATTGAGACCAGTTGTTGTACACTTGGTTGTGTATTTTTAATGAATGGAATAACATCATTATTATTGGGTTTCAAATGACTTGGTAAACATCTTTGTATTCCCGTAAAATCAATAAACGTTTTGTAAACATGCATTTCATAAGCCTAAAATTCCAAAATTCAGAATTCTTGGAACGCCGACCTCTGTGGTATTGAATGGAGAGATAGAGACAGACTCAAGACTAACTCGAGATGTTCCGGCAGTCGTAAAATATTTTTATCATTTCCCCTATTTCAATCAACGCTATTGTTGTACTCATCACATGCATTCAATCATGTGAGCCTGTCCAACTATCAAGTAAAAAAAATGACACCAACAGAATTATGGGTAGTTAGCTCACTGTTATATTGTAATTTTAATATAATACAATAAGCTCTACATATAATTCTGCATGTTGCCCTAAGATAAGCATGCCCTACTATGCGGGAACTGCTAATTTCATATCTTCCCACTTCTTTAATTAATGTGAAAAACCGTCCTGTTAAATCTGCGAAACCTTTCTGAATATGACGGACAAAGATGAAGTAGTCTGAGATTTGAAAGGGAAGCTTTGTAAACATGAGGTTTTGTTACATGCTTTGAAACCCCATGTCAGGGTTTTTTTACCCTGAGGTCTCTACTGTAAAAGAGAAGCTGTGTCTGTGTGCAACCCAGACACGGACATCCCGGGGACACGCCGCCTGACGTAGCTAACTTTCACATACCTCACACGCAGACACACTGACCTCAACGTTTTCCTGTTTGCCCCCCACACTTACTCCTCTGCTGCAGATGCAAGTGGGTGAACAGGCAGCCGGGCGAGCGGAGGAGAGTTCGAAGGACGAGGTGGAGGAGAGAGAACAGGAGGAGAGCAGCTCGGCTCTGTCTGAGCCACAAACTCCTATGGAGGTGTACAAGACAGCCATTTACAGGTAATGCTGCTTCTTTGTTTTCAAAACATTTGGTTCTGCTCTTTCTATCTTTGTGTTTAAAATGGCATGATGTGCGAACATTCTGCTGAATCCTGTTTGTTGCATCTGTTAACTGTCAGACATCCGTTGTTCCCTCTGTTGGCGCTGCTTTTCGAGAAATGCGAACAGTCCACTCAGAGCTCAGAATGCGTGACATCGGCCAGCTTCGATGTGGACATTGAGAACTTCGTAAGAAACCAAGAGAAAGAAGGCAAGGCTTTTTCAGCGAGGACCCCGATTTGGACAATTTGGTAAGAACTGTTGTACTTCTTCTAAAAGGATGCCCTTAAAATTTAGAAACCATAGACTTGACCTTTCATACGTGAGGGTGGTATATAAGCCGGGGTAAAATTGTAGCTCTATTCAGCTTGTAATAGATTTTAAAACCAAATCAAACACTCAAGAGGTCCAGTTGGGAGTTCTTTTCATGGAGACATTGCTAAATAAAGCTAAGAAACAAACTTAGAAACATTTACATTTTAATTAACTTTCTTGAGCATATGCATATACACTACTTCATCCTAGGCTGAGTCAGACCCTAATGATCTCCATCTAAGTCTACAAGCTCAGGGAGACAAAAACAGAAACCAGGCTTTATTTGGGTTTAGGTCAATGTCAGTCTTAAAATGTGACAGTGTCCAAGCTTCAGTTTCATTACCATGTAGTTCTCAGGCACTGTCTGATGATTTGTCTGATGATGTTGACCCTGCTGAATGCTCTCACCGTGTGCAGATGGTGAAGGCCATTCAGGTGTTACGGATTCACCTGCTGGAGCTAGAGAAGGTGAGCGACCTGTGCAAGGATTTCTGCAGCCGCTACATTGCCTGCCTCAAAACCAAGATGAACAGTGAGACTCTGCTCAGCGGAGAGCCAGGAAGCCCCTACTCCCCGACACAGACCGTAAGATTGTCCTCCAGATTCACCCAAACTTCAAAGTGCCTCGTAAATGTTGTTTTAATGCATGTCCTTCTCTCAGCCACCGACGTCCTTTTCTGGAGCTGTAAGTCCCCAAGGTATTGTAGTACCGGCGTCTGTTCTACAGCAGGGCAACGTTACAGTTACAGCTGTAAACCCCACACAGGTGGTAACAGGTGCGTTTTTTGTTTTTTTTTCTTCCTCTAACTTTCATTTCTCTTTGTATTGACTTATGTGTGTCTGTGTTTGTATAGGCAGTACAGTGTATCAGCCTGTTACAGTTGTCACTCCGCAGGGGCAGGTGGTCACACAGACTCTATCGCCCGGAACAATACGCATACAGAACTCGCAGGTGAGAGATGTCCCATAATTCTCTACATTACTGGTTCCAGGTCTATAATGGGATAATGGTTTTTATTTCAGGATTAAGAACAAAGGCAAATATCTTGTCTTGTCTTTCTTCAAGTCACTTTATATTGATTGTAATCAGGGTGTGCTGGTGTTTATAAATGTCCTTGTAAATGTAATTTCTTGTACTGAATAATAATAGATCATAATCCAGTTGACTGGCATTAGCAGATATGTTCACATGCACACACACACACACAGGTATGTGTGATTATATTGGTAAGGACACCTAATAGATTTGTTTTCATAGGATAATGGTGTTTTCTAGCCCATAATCCTCTCCCTACACCCAAAATCTCTTTTTATGACATATTTCCTGATATTTGTACGAGGCATTTTTAAAAATGTTATACTTGCACACATACTCGCACAGAATAACACACACACACCGACTGTTGTCCTTGACTGTTGTATCTGTTTGCTTCCAGCTTCAGCTCCAGCTGAACCAAGATCTGAGTTTCTTCAGTCAGGACGACAGCTCATCTAAAGCCAAGAGAGGCATTCTGCCCAAACATGCCACCAGCGTCATGAGATCGTGGCTCTTCCAGCACATTGGTGTAAGTCAGTGGTTTATAAAGTCAGGCCTGTCTGAGTACTGTTCCGCATTGACAGTGATATAACAAAGCAACACTAATCCCAAATGAATCTGTCCCAGAAAAGTGTTTTTTGTCTTCATTTTTTATTAGTCATATTAGCTAAACACAAGCAAAATGCAGTCTGAAAAATAAAAATATAAAATATGCAAAATAAAAAAAGAAAATACTGCTACACTTACACAGTCACTTGCTTTCAGGGGAAATGTATGTATCACTAATATTATATTGGTACATTGCACGTGTATATCATGAAAGTTGGAATAAAATGTTTGAAATACAAACCCTAAAGAGAGGTGAGATAGAAAAGCAAGAGACTTTGTTGGGAGAGAAGATTCTGTTTTTAAAGACTATTTTTCACAACCTTTAAGTTCAGATCTTATATCTGTTCCCACCAGCACCCTTATCCTACAGAAGATGAGAAGAAACAGATCGCCTTGCAGACCAACCTTACCCTATTGCAAGTTAACAACTGGTGAGTTTTCACAATTAAGTAGAAAAGAGTCTAGAAACTTCCTGAAACTCCGGTTGGTCAGTGTGCACACCTGAATAACCTCTAACTGGCTCAATCTCCTCAGGTTTATTAATGCACGGAGGCGGATCCTGCAGCCCATGTTGGACGCCAGCTCCTCGGACACGCCCAAGAACAAAAAGAAGACGCCCCAGACACGCCCCCTTCAGCGCTTCTGGCCCAACTCCCTCGCCTCTTCCGTCTCCCAGCAACAAGTTACCATGGAAGACGGTACGGACAATAAAAACATAACAGACGTCAACGAATTTGTGTTTGGCCATTTTTCCAGTGTAGCTTTCTAGCTAACATAAGAAGCAGCTTGCTCTAAAAAATGACCAATAAGAGCTTGTGGACTAATTGTTATGGCAACCAGATTATGTGCTGATAGCTGAAAGGCATTCTAGAATCAAAGTGTCAGCAAATGGACTTGCAGTGACAATGAAACTGCATTCCTTCAGTTCAACGTCATTCTATTAAAAATGACACTGAGGATTCTTCATGTTAACATCGTAAAAGAGAAAATCAGAGAATTGTCAGTTTGCCTAACACACCTTAATGAAACCGAGACTGCCCAAGATAAACAGGGATGTCTGGTCACCCTACCTGTCCCTAGTTATGAGCAATAGTAACAATATGTTATAGAATCACATGTAAGGCTATAGGTGCATTATGTATGATTATATAATTAAAACAACTTGCCTAATTGAAAAACATAATTGCTCAGTATTTATCAAGGTTAGACAAAGGTTTGGTTTTCATACTCAGGTACCACGGTAACAGTAGGCGTGGGCGAGGATGGGCTACACACACTCTCTTCAGATGGGGCTACGCTGGCCATGCAGCAGGTCATGATGGGAGGCCACAGTGAGGACGATGATGAGGAAGAGGATGAAGAAGACGAAGACGCTGATCCATCTCACTCCGACATGACCAGGCTGGGCCTGGAGACCAGCGACTCTCTGTAGTAGGACTGAGCAATTTAACACACACAAACACACACACTCTCACAGTGATGTTGATGTAGAGAGAGACGTTTTAGGGGATATCAGAGCACTAAGATGAAAGGAGGTGGAAGGAGAGAGGGGGAAATTAGAGCTAGAGACATTCACTCAAACACACTTCAGCTGACGTGTTAAAGGTTCCCACACGCGTCCTCAAGTTGTCAGACAGCTTGTCTGGAGTACAAAGAAAGGGCTTAAAGCCGCACACACCAGTTAAAATGAAGAGCACAGTCTGCCGTCATCATCTTTCACGGTGGAACACATGCATCCTTTTCGTCGCAGTAACTGCGATGCAGTTAGCCGGAAGCACTTTTTGTAAGATACTGTAAACTTAAAGCGTTCAAAGCACAGTTTGAAAGAAGCTTAAAGGAAAAACAAACAAGTGAATGCTGGATGATTTGGCTGTACTTACCCTCATCGTCTTGGATTCTGTGACAATGAGATATTGTGTCTTGCATGCCTGTGTTGCTTTAATTACCAGGCACCAGGAAAAGAAGGAACTATTTTTATAGTACAGTATCAAAAATGACCGGTGCCAATTTTATTTTGTTCTTTTTGTTTCATTTATTTGTTTTGCTCTGGTTAGCTGTGTTTTATAAACCCTGTTTTGTGGGGGTTTGGATTGTGGTAACTAAGTACAAAGTGCAAAGAAAGAGATTTTGTAAAGTTATCCACTGAAGGCAAAGGCTCCGACACCTTACGTTTATACATTTCTAAAGCCACAATGTGAGACAATCTCATATGTGTTTGAAACATTGCATTGAGCTGACCAGCGTTGTCACCTTCTGTGCAGCTGAGATGGAAACATTTCAAAAAATGAAACATTTGCCAGCTTGTGAAAATATTAATGACACTATTGCCTGTCATTTTTTGTGAGGTTATTGTTTTTTAATTATTAAATTGCAAAAAACTCATCATGGTTACTGAACTGCGTAGGCTCAAACATGATTTTTCTTCACCAGAAACAAGTGATGGACTAATTTTCTCAGTATCTTAAGATTGGTTGCATGCGTTTTCCTTTATTATTGTAAAGAAGAGAATACTTTTTTTTTTTTGGAAAAATGACGTATGCTCACAAATCTGCCTATCACACAATGTAAATCACATGCGATTTGTACTGCTTGGACCATTTTGAATTAAACTCTTGGTGGTATATTTCATAACATATCAAGTTTTTTATACAAATACACACAATTTGGATCAGGCATGTTTTACCCCAATATTTACTTTTATCTTTTTACATTTTATGACCTTCAGTTATTCCTTTGCAGATGTCACTAAATTAAACACTTTTTCTGATTTCTTGTTATTTAGTATGAGTATGTGCTTTAGGCTGTCTGTTCTAAGCAGTTTCTCATTGCCAGCAATAGTCTTGTGATGCATCAGTCATATGACTAACCTAAAAACAGAAACAAAAGTCCATTAGCTTAGCATGGGGGGTTAAGTGTAGCACTTTGAGCATTTTCTCTTTGCTTCTTTAATCGCTTCTCACACACAGACACAGATTTGCCTTTCAGACTCTTCATTTTGTAATAAACAACACTGTACCTGAGTAACATTTTGTTGCGTTTTATTTTGTTCATTTAAATGCAGTTCTGTTTCATTACATCGGAGGTTGTGAGCAAGAGATTATTTTTAGTGTAACCTTCACTGAGTCTGGTGAACAAACAAGTCTGTTTTTGATGCATTTTCCACTATTACTCTGATTTTGTGATAAACTTTCATTGTCAGTTCTTTTTTTCTGGAGAACTTTCTGTGAATTGAATACAAAAACAAAACAGAAGGACAAGAAGAGATTTTGGAAGAACAGAACAGAGACTTAATGTCAATGTAATATGACAACAGTCACCTAATAACATGAACTTAACATGTGACTCTTTCATTCAAAGTTGTTGTGTGTATTTTTTGGCCTTGAAAACAAAACATACACCCAGAGCTATGAGCGTATAATAAAATTCAAATAATTGAGCACAAACAAATAAAAAATCCACAATCACTTTTTTAATAAATAAAATGTTTAAATTATATATGTTTGAATAATGTATTATTTTAGAACAGTAACATTTCTGGTACGCTTTTTCATTCAGTACTTAAACAGAGCTCATACAACCAGGTGTTTTTCCACCTAAACAACAAACTATAAAATACATTCATCCAACTATATATATATATATATATATATATATATATATATTTATATTTATGTGCATTTTTGTTCTACACTGTTTCTCAGTGTCTCTGAATCTGGAGCCAGGAGCCTCATCCTTACTGATCCTCTTCTTTCTAATAAAGCCATAACAAAGAGACAGTACATTTACATGGGAAACCGGTGAGACTCATATCAAAAAACATATATTGTAATGTTTCTGGAAAAAATCACCTACGCTGTCTTTAGTAACTATAATCATTTATAGTACAGAACTGTGCAAAACTTTGAGCTAAATAAGGTGCAAGATGATACGCTGAAATCTCCACTAGAGGTCTGTACAGTTCCAGTTTCAAACGTCCAAAAAAAGCAAAAGATTAATGCCATTTTTCCTCAGCACAAATATTATCCAAATTTATCAATAATCAAGCCAAGACAGCTAGGATACAGAGTTGGGCCTAAAGAAGGGTTAAATCTGACTCCAAAACGGGCAGATGAATGAGGTGATACAAATAAATTTCAGCTGCAGTCTTACTGAAGAACATGTGAAGACACTCCCTGATCTCCTGCAGCTCACTCGCTGGCCGGAGGCGACGGTTTTAATTAATTCATAAGGAAGGCGTGTGTCGTTACTCATCTGTCTCTATCCTGTGGTCATGTGTAAGCGAGTCTGTGCTAAGATTTCCTTTATCTTGGATTTGTGTGGAGGTTATTATAGAGATTACTTCCTGTATATTCCCTCCTTCCCAGAGACTCTGAATATTTATGAATGTGCAAAGGCTGGTATCCTTTCTTTTGTTTTGGTAGTTTTTATGTGTAGTTACACAATGACATTCAATGCATTTTATGTAAATCATCTCACTATGCTCAGAATTAAATTTAATTCATATTATTATTACTATATTAACCATTTTTGCAATAATAGTTAAATAATACTTTTCATTTTGAAAAGTAAGCGAAAAGTTTTAGCAAATTGCTAAAATTGTGAAAACCTTATTAAATTCTGTTAGGTTAAAAAATTTTACCAATACAGTAGATATATTATATTATATATTTTTACTGTAAAAAGAATATGGCTAAAAATATACAGTATACGGTTTAGAGGTCATCATTACATAAAAATATCTGACCTTAGAACAGATGCTCTAGTCCATCACTATGGCAACCAAATACTTTTACCTCCATTTGTTGGTGAATCCACGTAAGAGTTTGAGTTACACTAGTATAAACGCCCGGTTTGTTCTTCTGTCCACAGCTTTCAGCTGCACTGGCTACCCCCACCAATGTCCACACTGACCCCCGACAAGCCAGCGGCCCTCCATTGTCCCCCTTTAAACACAGAGTAGCGGGGTATAAAGTAAGGTGCAAATACATTTAAGTTGCCCTGTTTTAATAGTACCATCACCAGGACAATACAATTTCACAGGCTATCGCAGTAATACCTGACAGGCACCAGTGCCACCCTGCAAATACCCCACGCAGATGTTCCACGACGTTAGATCCGGCCTGCGGCATTCTCTGCTGGAGAGTAACGGCACCTGAGCAGTCTGTAGGGATGCACTGACCTCTCCTACACAACACACACACACATGCTTTTAGAGCAGTCAGCTTCTGTATGTACCGTATATACTGTATATACCATCCACCAGTATCTTCAAAACTGATATTTCTTACAAGCATTTACTAAAGAAACAACTAGGTAGTTTAAAAGATTAATGCGCGTATTTTATTTTATTTATTTTTAACTTTATTTTTAAATTGTTTTTATTTATTCACCCTCATTTACTTCTGAACCAGTAGGACAAAATTCCTTGTGATTTTCACAAAAGGAAAGTCATATGGATTTGGAATGATGAAAGAATTTGAAAATGTACCAGACACCTGATTGTAGCATCATCCATACTTACCACCATCCGTTTCGGCTCCCCACCCTGAGATCAAACACATCTGTCCTGCCTCAAAGGTCTCACCATAACTGGGCAAACAGATTGGGGCCACCAGGTCTGGGATAGAGAAATAAAGCAACTACATTTCAATATCAGCTCTAGAGAGACTGTTGTACTCATTTCTATTCCTATTTAAAGATCTATTTATGGAAACCCTCACCATTAAAAGACAGAAGCAGCTTTAGCTTGATCAGCGCAATATCATAACTGAGTTCCTCTCGCTTGTAGCTGGCATGGTAGATAATTTTCTCCACAGACAGGGCTCCAGAGCCACTCGCTGGTTGATGTATTATCCCAGCATACACTGCCCATAACACTGGCTCAGCAAAACTACAAACAAAATCATCTTTTGTTCAATATGAATAACTGACAAATGATTTTTGTTCACAACTGTAATATCTGTGTATGCATATGCCACCTCTGAGCAGCAGCGTGTGCGAGCGCACGCGTGTGTGTGTGTTTCTACTCACCCGTACACACAGTGAGCAGCAGTAAGTATCCACCGGTCACTGATGACTGACCCTCCACAAAGATGCTGGTTCTGGTAATACAAGTCGACCTGCCATGGCACCTGCCCAGGGCTGGAAACATTCCCCCCCACTATACGGGTCCTGACTGCTGGCTTGGAGCCGCACTCTACACAGCAGCAAACTGAACTAGATTACAACTTATAAAGGAAAATATCTGAGTGGATATATCAGGAGGTTATTATGCAGTTTCTAAGGTGTTCTGTTTTTCTGTTATTTTTGCATGTTGCTATTCTGTTGCTAGGTGATTACTTGGAGGTTTCTATTAAAATAGAGTTTCTATTAAAAATCGTCAAGATAGTTTACAAATACAATATCGCAGCTGTCGTCAACCAGGCACACGATTTATAAAGGTATTAGCCACTTACCGATACATTTAAGAACAGTTACTGTGTTAGAACTGCATCGAGTCTTTCTGTAAAGATGGAAAATGACCTTTAGTGGAGTCAGTATATCTCCAGCTGTACCACCTCTGCACAATATTTGTTAGTACAATACCAAGTATCATCATCTGTCTGTCTTCAGGTATACCTGAGGTAGGATGAGTTATGAATCTTGAGAGTTTCTTGACGGGCTGTTTGGTTAATGTTAAGAGCTACTAAGTTCTTCTTGAAGATATCTTCAATGGAGGAGATAGGAATGCCAGTAGAGCTCACATAGCTACAACCAGAGAGCGAGCGAGAGAGGAACAAAATATCAATACTATTAGTTATAACAACATTTTTGAAGTCAATTGAACAAAATGTTTCATTAGATTACCTTATCATGTGATTATGGGCATTAGTTAATGGAGCACAGGAGAATGTGGGGACCCATTCTGGGCTGCTAGGCTAAACATAGAAGTGAACCAGGAAGTGACACATAAAGGTTCTTTCTTACTGGGACTGCAATTCTGTCAAAGCCTTGCCCTGCCTCCAAGATTAAACAATAAAACATAACAAAGGGGATAAAAGTCTGATTTCATAGACCACAGAGAGAGGTACGAGCCTTCACACGTAATGACAGGTATTTCTAAAGGAGCGCTATCGCCTCTATCAGGCACTGAAATGTTGTACTCTTGGTAAATATTGTAAATGTGTACAGCTGATGTTATTGCCTCCCTATGATTTATTGCTTCTTTGTTTTCCTCACCTTGTAAGTCGCTTTGGACAAAAGCATCTGCTAAATGTAATGTGTGGTAGTTTTCATCAGTTTAGTCAACTCTTTATTTATAAATCAACTACAAACCTAGTGTCCCTAATTAGTTGCAATGCATAGTAAAAAGTACTATGGAAATAAAATTGAAATGAATTTAAAAATCCATCCATTTAAACAGAATCAGGAGATATTGCTCTGTAAAATACTAGAAATCCACCACTAAGAGGTTTATGTTGTACATATATACATGTGAAGGCACAATTTAAACATCTTTCTGTCTTTGTATTTTTTATTAACTCTGGAGATAACTCTGCTCTGGCCAAAAGTCAGATTTTATCTGCCTCTCATTTAGAAAGATTCAACACAGTCATTTTGTGTATGCAGATTTTGTACCTGTTGTACCCCAGTTGTCTGCAGGCTGAGGAACCCAGGTTTGAAACCCAGCCCTCAAAACATACAGTCCTCCATAACCCCCGGCTGTACACCTGCAGCACTGAGCTCCTTCCACTCACACGCACTGAGAGGGAGAAGAAATTCAGCTGTCAGCATCTTGTCAGTTCAACCGATGTTTTGAAATGATCTGCATATGGTGGAAAAACCTCAACCCACCACAGTTCAGCTCATCCTCCCCGTCTCCACAGTCCGTAACTCCATCACACACGGCTATCCTGCTGATGCACCGAACTGTTGACACACAGCGGAACTTTCTGGAACAACTCTCCAGACCCACTGCAAATAAAGTCACACACACTCTGTCTCATAGCTGACTCTAAAACAGCCATCTGTTACCAAGATAACGTGATGGAGCTCATGAAACATTTATAATGCTAAAGCAGTGTTTCATTAGCTAAGAAAGACAGTAACACACTCACCTCCCAAACCGATTCCTAGAGCCAGAATCAGAACGATTAACAAACCCAAGCTAATAAGCAGTGCCAGCAATCTGCGAGACATGTAAGGCCAACACAGAGATTTAAAGTCTGATAGCTCCCCTCCTGAGAGAGAGAGAGAGAGAGAGAGAGAGAGAGGAAATGAATGAATGAAGTCTGCTGTAAGGCCAGTGCTGCCAGAGGTGTAACGCTGATTAGATCACAGTTAACACCTCGAGCAGCTGTCCTCTTACTGCTGTGTAATCGACTGTGTAAGCACAGGCTGTAGACACAATCTCATCTCAATTACATAGTGTGACAGCGCAATGACAGCACAACTTACAAATCATTTTACAACGTGTTTGCTTTAATTTTACTAATAGAAAAGTGCCAAAAAGTATTGTTGTTTTGGACGTGGAACGTGGTAATTACGGACAGCTAAGAAGTCTGTAAGAGTCTTACCGTTAAGGAAAGGTTGGACCTTGATGATGGGCACACCTGGGCTTGGTGGGATCTGAATGTTGTATGTTTTATACACAGGCAGTGAGGTGGACGCCTCAGTGGGCAACTCAACCGGCACGTGAGGGTCCTGCGTATCCGGGTCATAGAAGTGAAGGGAACGACTGTGTTGACTGCTAAAGGAGCTCACGTTGAATGTGGTGGGGGTCTCGACAACAGGAAGGTCCTCGTCTGTGACAGAGACCATTTCAAGAGCACCAGTTTGATCCATCACTGGATCCTGATGGAGTGTGTGTGGAGGAGAGAGAGTGTATCAGCCTTCTCAAACTTCATCTAGTACCTCATATAATTTAACAGCAACTCAAACACGGCCAAACACAAGGACACCAGCAAGCACTCTGACATGAAATATCATTCCTTACCCTTTCCTCTCGACCTCCCTCTGAAACTGTCTCTCCTGCTGTCTGGGAAGAAGCCATGACTCTCCTTTCATCTTCTCTCCATCTTGGATAAATGAGTCAAATGTCCGATGACAGTAAAACCAACCACAGGTAGCTTAAATAAAAGTGATAAATCCAGAGTTTGTCAGTATATTATTCCCAGTGACTCCAAGTAGTTTTAATTCCAGTGAAATCAACTTTTGACAAAGAAAGGAATGAAGCTAGTTAACTGACACTATTGATGGTTGGCTCTCAGACTAACAGCAGAGCAAAAGAACGTTTTTTCACCGGATTGTATTTCTGTTCTCCTTCACTATCCACCACACCTGCTCTTGAGCCCAAAATGACACCTGAGCAGGTGTGTGGCAGAGTTTTGTCATGTCACTACAGCTGTGGATCAGGTAATGCTGGGCTGTCTCAGCTTCTGAGATCTTGTTACGCTGGAGGGGTCACCGAAGAACACCAAGCATGAAAAGGTCATCAGTCTTTGGGCTGTTCACTCATTGCCGCTACATTTAACATCAGCAGGAACGTTTATTAAAGATCTCCGAAGTTTCTGGATCTATCATGAAATGTGAATTCCATAATTTGTACTTGTAATCTGTGATGCATGAATACAGCATTTGTTAAATATGTAAGGTGTAGCATCAGCTTTTGTTTGAAAATTGTGTCTACAGATTCCTTCATCCTAAGAACACAGTTTAAGCTTTCTGTTAGGATTCACACTCATTGACCCTTTTGTATCCGTGTGTGTTCACTTAAGTACCACAAGAGCTACAATAAAAACGCATAATGCCGCAATTGTAGCATCGGGTTTACAGAAATTATCTGAGCGACTGAAACCAACAGACAACCTCTGCTTTAAAATAAACTGCAACTGCTATGAACTTTTGACTCAAAACCCTACCTACACTTACTGGGACAGAGACGTGTGAAAGAATAGCAGCTGGTTTTATTCAAACTGATGAATGTGTGTTAAACAGAGTGTCATTACATGGGTCTGTTACTGAGAACTCGTGTGTTTTGACCTTCTTTTAGTTTCCATCATGGTGTATCTGGTGTCCTGGTGTCTGTGTTTTCTGTGTTCATTGATGGCCATGTTTAATGACACCTTCTCACCGGCAGGTGTCACTGTAGTGCTTCACAGTGTCATGTCACTGCAGCTCATGAGCCATTAGTGAGCCATTAGTGAGCCATATAAAGTCAGACAAACTAATCAGACCTGTTCAGTTTTTAGTCTTCACAATCAGGTAAGGAAAAGATAAACCATGTTGCTGAAGGCTAAACTGCCCATCTGTCCAACAATAGTTGAACCCTGACCAGAGGCATGAGCATGATCATTTCAGGTGGATGAGAAGGACATGAGCCATTTGGCCCAGCAATCAAAGTTAACTATTTCAAAAAGAATGATTATGTTATTACATAGTAAATCAGCACCATTG
>JAZGTH010000130.1:217500-355000 GCA_036877525.1 Chromobotia macracanthus
AGTTTGCAACATATTTAAGAGTTGAATGATGAGGGTAATAGAAAAGAATATCTGTGAGGACCAAGATGAACATCTGTGGTGCATTTGTTTGTTGTTTGTACTTTTGACGTCAGCATGTCTCAGTGGAGAACACACAATGAGAAAAGCCCTCGAGGAGATTTCTCCTTCTCTGTGTTTGTGAGAGACCCAAATGTTGGATGTGTTAAATAACAATATCATTTTGACATTAACACGATGTGTTGACCTACTGAAAACCCATCGGGCTCATGTTATTGAAGCGTTCACCTTCTGTTGTATCACACAATAGACTCACACTTTCAGCACAGTGTGATAGTAACAGTAAAATGTGAAAATGTATTGCATCTGTGGGGATTGGCATTATTTTGTCATTTTCTGAGACCCCAGGCTTAAGTAATGTAAGAGATGGCATTTGAAGCAGGTCATTGTGTTGACATTGTTGATCATCAGTTTCTTTAAATGGAAAATAGTTTGTAAGTATCAGTGTGATGCTAAAATGTTGACTGGTTTTCTGTGCTATCAACAGGACCCGGGGGTCTCAGACTGAACATCAGGGTTAAATACAGGTCCCCTAACTGATGTATGCCACTGACCACACTGATTATTGCATTTGTAGTTCAGAAATGTGAGTGAGTGTGTGTGTGTGTGTGTGTGTGTGTGTGTGTGAGTGTGTGTGTGAGTGTGTGTAAGTGTGTGAGTGAGTGTGTGAGTGAGTGTGTGTGAGTGAGTGTGTGAGTGAGTGTGTGAGTGAGTGAGTGTGTGAGTGAGTGTGTGAGTGAGTGTGTGAGTGAGTGTGTGTGTGAGTGAGTGAGTGTGTGAGTGAGTGTGTGAGTGAGTGAGTGTGTGAGTGAGTGAGCGTGTGTTCGGTGTGTGTGTTCGGTGTGTGAGTGTGGTGTGTTCGGTGTGTGTGGGAGTGTGTGTTCGGGGTGTGTGTGTTCGGGGAGTGTGAGTGTGGTGTGAGTGTGGTGTGAGTGTGGTGTGTGAGTGTGGTGTGTGAGTGTGGTGTGTGAGTGTGGTGTGTGTGTTCGGGGAGTGTGGTGTGTGAGTGTGGTGTGAGTGTGGTGTGAGTGTGGTGTGAGTGTGGTGTGTGTGTGGTGTGAGTGTGGTGTGTGAGTGTGGTGTGTGAGTGTGGTGTGTGTGTTCGGGGAGTGTGGTGTGTGAGTGTGGTGTGTGTGTTCGGGGAGTGTGTGTGTGGTGTGTTCGGGGAGTGTGTGTGTGTTCGGGGAGTGTGTGTTCGGTGTGGTGTGTGAGTGTGTGTGTTCGGGGAGTGTGTGAGTGTGGTGTGTTCTGGGAGTGTGTGTTCGGTGTGAGTGTGGTGTGTGTGTTCGAGGAGTGTGTGTTCGAGGAGTGTGTGTGTTCGTTGTGTGAGTGTGTGTGTTCGGTGTGTGTTGTTGAGTGTGAGTGTGGGGGTGTGGGAGGTGTTCGGTGTGTGAGTGTGTGTTCGGGGAGTGTTCGTGAGTGTGTGAGTGTGTGTGAGGTGAGTGTGTGTGTGAGTGTGTGTGTGTGTGAGGTGAGTGTGTGGTGAGTGTGTGTGGTGTGTGTTTCATCACTGCTGTTTGTCTTTGCAGGTCATGGGCTTTGAGGTGGACTCTATCAACTCTGTTCAGTTTTCTAATCACACAGGTAGGCGCTCTGATAAACATTTTGCTGACATCCTGTTGACTGCATCAGTTGTTAAAATAAGTTGTTGCCAAAGTTAACAGTCCCATGTGGATGTGTTTCTTATCTCTATGTGTCTCTGTCTTACTCTGTCAAAGTCTGTTCAGATTCTCTAAGCTCTTCAAATTATGAAAGTTATGTTACCACAAACAGTCTTTATGATGTTGTTGTTTCACTTGGAGTGTGACAGTTTGAATAAATATGGACCTTATAGTGAGTTCTCATCACTGTACCTGTCTCAGATTGTCCACACTGTTGCAGAGTGGAGATGATTTTCTTCTATCCCGGTTTAATATGTCTAACTGACTGTAAGGTGATCTGACTCTAACTGATCTGAATGAAGGAGGGTGTAGTCAGTCATTTAGAAAAACCCTCCCTGGTGTCCCAGAGCTGCTAAACACACTGATTCTGGACCAGTCTTATAGAAACACATTCAATTTTATACCACATATAAGCAGAATAACCTTGGAACTGGTCTCGGGTCAGTAGTCTAAGCAACATGAGGCACAGCCTTCTCCAGGATGTTGCCCTGTGATTGGCCTCGCGTTCCGCTTTGTTGGTCTCTTCTCCTCAGGGCTGTAACATCTTTAGTCACTTGAGTTTGTTTTTATAGATTGTGTAAGCGTATAGTGGAAGGATAATTTATGTAGTACACTACTGGCTCACTTGATATTCCCGAATCAGCCACTATCAGCATAGGTAATAGAGTAGAGGGGGTATGAGTGCCTCTCTTTTCAAAGGGGTAGAGAGATTTGTCTTTCTCTGGCACAGTTGGTAGCGCCTGGTGTTACCAATGGAAAGATTTCAGGTTCGATTCCCAGGCAACACATACATTGAAAATATATATACCTGGAATGCACTGTAAGTCACTGTGGATTAAAAAAACAAATCCTTGAATGTAATTGAATGAGTCTTCACTGTGTTTACAGCACTCAGACTAATTAAAGTCAGGCTTAGCAGATTTGTGCTAAATGGCTGGAGATTAAGTTATCTTGTGAATGAGAGAGAAGTACTGTGGATTAACAGAACTTGAATCTTATTTAGCTCATTTTAGCCCCTCCGCTCTCATGATGGGATAGAAGACTGACTCAAATAGCCTTTATTCCCACGAGTTACACTGTGTGACCTGTCAAACATGCAGTTTGATTAAATCAACACACGGTTGTAATAAAGAAAAGAAGCAGATAAGAGCAGCACGATGGATAATAAAAACAGAAAATGAATTAAATGGTACGATGAAGACAAACATTGTCCTGTTATTCTGTCACAGTGATTACTGAAAACAAGGGAGAAGTGATGTAGTCATAGGGATTTCAGAAAAACATATTTATAAACTGTATTTTGACTGCATAAACACTTCATATAGAGAAGAACTGTATTATGGTTTAAACTCTCTCATGAGAAGCTGAAGTGATTAGCAATAAATGAGCAGAAATGTTAACTTTTAGCGTTGGAAGGTATGTTTTAAGGTGATTTTGTAATTTGATGTGTGATCAAGACCCAAATGTTCCTATTTTAAAGAAACAAAAGAATAGCCCTTCACTTTGGCAAGAACCTCTGTCTCTTCTTAACCATTGGGTCAGCACCTACAAATGATCTGGTGACTACAGAACTGTGCTAAAGTGTTATTTTGGTGCTTTTTGCTGTTGTTATTTTTATTAGCTTCTCTAATTATCTGCCGCTTGACTAAATTATGGCTTGTTTTTTTAAATTGTTTATTTGGGTTATTGTTTTTTTTCTATTTTCTAGTGTTGTTACTGATTATTCATTAGAAGCTTCCGTTGATATGTCCTGTAACAGTGATGTCCAATCCGGCCTTCTCTCCAGGACTTCATTGTTCCCCCTTCAAAATGTATATACGGGTGCTGGCGTCAGGAGCTTCGATTGTGTTAGTGTCGTGGAACATCAGGGGCTGCTGCAAAGCCTTATGGGTAGAAACAGCTTATGGAATCACAGCGGCTCTTGGTTTTAAATGCGTTCTGCATCGTGATTTGGTGTGAATTACATTTATCTGCGTGATGTACCATGATTTGGATTAGAGGTTTGTAATGTGTGTCTCCAGCAGAGAAGCATCACAGAATTGCAACAGTAGAGAACAGTGACAACAGAAACCGGTCTTATCACAAAACACATGGAAACGCTCACACACACCAAGACAACAATGATACATCTTTTTCGTCTATCACCTTAGGTTTTCCTCTGTCTTGTTTCTTAGCAACAAGAAACAAACCATGTGACCGGTCTGGTGAATTGTGATATGGCTTCCACAGCAGCTGTAATGGCCTCTGATGAGATGGTGGGGGTTTGGCCCACAGGGTAGACAGACAGACAGACAGACAGTCAGGCGTGTACGTGTGTCTGAGTCTTGTAAAGGGCAGATTTCTGCAGAAGAGATCTTCATATGCACAGCCTCAGTAGCATCACAGACATCTTGTGCATGGTTACACAGTATATGGGATTTCTGCTGCCTGCGTGTTTGACCTTTGACCTGGCGTTTTCTAGGTTACTCTCACTGGAAGGGGCAGGTGCTGACAGCCGACGAGCTTCACGTCTTGTATGAAGGCATCAAACTGAATAATGTCAACCATTATGACTATGTACTTACAGGTGAGTACGCAAATATGTGCCTTTCACACCACTGCGGATGTGCTTTGCATACTTCATCATTTACTGAGGTCTCATGAGTGTCTTCCTTTAAAATTTTATGGGATTTATTTATTTATTATGGGAGTTAATTGCTTTTTATTGTCATTGATTCTGGTTGATCATGGCGTGGCTTTGGAGAACGCTCTAAAGGGAGGGTTGGATCTTAGGCTTTCAACGCTAGCTTGCTATTGCTAGCATGTTAGAAATTGCCTACCCTACCTTTAACTTGGTCAATGTACATAGATCATTAATGAACCTTGGGAGGCCCCTGGGGGCCCGAGCCATATTTAGCGTTCAGTATGTTGTAGAGACATAGGGGTGGACTCTTTTGTACCAGTGTATAGCGTCCATCTTCATCATTGTAGCCGTGATTTTTGCACAGGCAAGCACGGTGCTTCAGAAAACACTGTTAGAAGAGTTGTGGGTGTCCAGTAGATTTGTTCGTGTTTTTAGTAAGGTTGAGTCAGGGGGAAGAGATGCTCTCTCTCTCTTTCATTCTTTTATGACGTTGCTAATCTGCACCAGGGGAATGTAGAGGACGCGTGGTCACAGAGTTGCCAACAGAGATGTTGCGCTCCGTTGAGTGTGTTAGCAGACGAGTCTCTGGTGCATGAACTCTCCTTTATCGTCACCTTGAGAACAGGGGAAGAGAGGAGAGGAAGAGAAAAGTAGAAGATAGGAGCATAAGAGAGCTATCCAGCCCAGAAGAGCCTCATTTTACATTGCCCTCCAGACACATCCTCTGCCCAAAAACTAAATTCTGCCCCTTCAGACTGGTGCCCTCATTAATCGTTTAGTCTTTAAAAGCAAAACAGAGGCTTACAACATTATTCTGCCTATATTATATATCTATATTCTAGGGACACGCCAATAATCATACTAAAAAATGCTTAATCTAAAATGCAATAGAGTTTGTATTTAGGGAAAGATGTCATTAGCTTAGCATAAAAACAAAAGTAAGTGACGTGTTGTGGCAAAACGTGATTGCTCACAGAAATAGGATGTGCACTCCAATTATAATCAGTGAAGCTGTCTACACTGGGTCTCACACAAAAAGTCAAACAGGTGCATGAAGGAGGATTCATGTTATAACTGTATTGCATACAAACTAGTATTTTCAACCTAATTGCTGAATCTAGCTTGCTGAGTTTCCAAATATTTTTGGGGTCCACTGTCTGTATATGGGGCCGCTGTACTTATCTGTATATGGGGCCACTGTATATATCACAGTATATATGGGTTAACTCTCCTATAAGAAGTATTTGTCCTTCTAAACTAAAATAATTTTATGTTATTCCAGTATAAACCATTAAAACTTGATGTGATCATGATTTACTCGTTTGGTCAATTCTGCCGGTTCTGTCACTTTATAAAGGTGGTGAAGGTTATATGTGTCAGAAATGTAAAGACAATGTGTAGGATTTATGTACCACAGGGACATACCAATTTGACCAATAGCAACATTGTCCCATAGGGAACTACCAACTGGATTTGAGTGTTTTTCACCTTTCATACAGTTTGGTCTAATTATGTAAAGTTTTGAGAGTTCTCAGTTTAATTTGCATGACGTTGTTTTTCTGACTGCTGAAGGGCTGTGCTTTCTATATCATTCTTCCAAATGATAGAGCAGAGGTTTAAATGTCACTACTGGGGACAAATATCACAATATATTTACTATATTGTGAGATTTTAGAGGAGAACAAATAATTAAAAATTCAACCTTTACAACCCTTATAATTTAAACATAGTTTAAACACAATAGTTACTGTGTGATTTTTAGCTTTTCTGATAGAAAGAACAGTGAACCACACACAGAAATCCTGGTCAAGAGTCGAGGTTTGTTGTTATAGAAAGCAAATGTGTTAATGTAAGCTGTTTCTGTCTCTCTCTGCTGCTGTAGGTTACACTAGAGATACATCATTTCTGGAGATGGTGGTTGATATTGTACAAGAGCTGAAGAGAGCCAATCCTAACCTTGTATATGGTGAGTTTCTCTCTCTGATAACATATGTGCTGGTTGGATTAGTGCATTTTAATAATGTCTTCAACAAATTAAATACATACAACATACAGAATCTATGTATATAAATATATGTAAACATATATATGCCACTGTATGTATATGTATGTGGGGCCACCATATACAGGCATGCAGCATAACAGAGCACAGAAAACATCAGTAGACGTCATATTGAGTTCTTAACCTTTAAGTAAAACTTTTTCTTCTGTTTCTCAGTTTGTGACCCTGTCTTAGGTGACCATGGTTCAATGGTAAGCTTTCCTGTTCAGTTGGTCATTTTCACAATTTTTTCCTGGTTTTCTCTACGTCTTTCCTGGGCGTCTCATTAAGTTGTTACACTTCATAAAGAAGTTCACTACACTGGATTTACAGTTTGGAGAAGATCTTTAATATTTCAGGCTGATCTTTCTCTTGCAGTATGTTCCTCAGAATTTGCATCCCGTGTACAAAAATAAAGTAGTACCAGTGGCCGACATCATCACACCCAACCAGTTTGAAGCTGAGTGAGTAGAATCCATCCATCTCAACAGCTCTGAGTGATTTGATTGGTTGTTTCTTCAGTGCAAGAATCAAACCTTCCACCCTCACAGTTGTCAGTGAGACTGCTAAAAGAAGAGCGTGTTAGTGACATCTGGTTGTGATGGATGGCATTACATAATATTGATGGCTGTTCATGTCACACTGATCACCACCTATTTAAATTCTTCATTCCAGGTTGTTGACAGGGAAGAACATTAGCACAGAGAAAGATGCTGTTGAGGTGAGTATAAATACACACACTGACACACACACAGGAAACAACGTTTGTACAAATGCACTTCAGCTAAAAATGAAAATTCTGTCATTGTTTACTCACCCCATTCCTGACCCGTAGAACTTTCTTTCTTCTGAACCACACAGATGATAATATGTTTAAGTTTGTCTTTTGCCATACGATGGGAGTCAAAGGGGATCAAAATTTATTCCCAACTGACTTTCATTGCACGGGGAAAGAACAACTCAGACATTGTTTAAAATTGCCTATTTTGTTTTCTTCAGAAGAATGAAGGTCATACAGATTTGGAATGGTCATATCTTTCACCAGAAGTTTAGAGACTTGGGATGTGGTCTTCTAAATTGGGCCAGTAAGCCGCCACTCAGAAACCCCTAGCAACCATCTGGCAATGCCTTAGTGATTCGTATCCCAAAAATCCCTAGCAACTCCATATCAACATACTTAACACTCCTCAGAACACCTTAACAAATACATAGCAACTCCCTGACAACCACCCAAAAATGACACATTATTGCAACAATGACTTTGCTATGGGCAAGCACCACTTTTATGTTGTTCAGAAATTTAAAGTAGAAAAATTGAAAAGATTAAGATGATAAAACAATCATTGTTAAGAAGTTATTTTCTGGTTATGTTAAAGTAAAGGTCTCGGTTTGTGTGTCCAGGTGATGGATCTGCTTCATAAGATGGGTCCAGACACTGTGGTCATCACCAGCTCGGATCTGCCTCCTCGTCTCGGAGACAGATTCCTGGTGTCTCTTGGCAGTCAGCGCATTTGTAAGTGTGTGTATGTGTTTTTTGTGAATCCCAGAAAGAATATTGTTATTAGTGTTTATTTAAAAGCATATGAATTTGAATATTAACATTTTACATCTCTAAACCACCTTCTCTGGTACTAACCAAGTGCAACAGTTGCAGGGACACAAACAGAATCGACAGAATTTAGAAACAGAAAGAAACTGAATCTAACTAAAGATTCCACTGTTTAGTATTACAGAGTGTTTTGTAAAAAGCAAATGAAATGATTGCGTTCATGTTTATGTTTTTGCAGTGATGCCAGACGGCACCAGGACGACCCAACGGATCCGAATAGAAGTGCCGAAGGTGGACGCAGTGTTTGTGGGGACCGGTGATCTATTTGCTGCTATGCTGCTGGCCTGGACCCACCATTACCCAACAGACCTGAAGGTGGGCGTGCCATGTGACATCATGACGATGTCATAATGGCATTATAATGAGCGTAGTCCTCATCATGATCAAACTACATTATATAATAAGTCTCTGTGTTATCCTTTCCTGTTCTCTTTCTCAGACGGCATGTGAGAAGACCTTCTCAGTCATGCATCACGTTATTCAGAGGACCATCTCCTACGCCCATGGTAACACATCAGCCCAAAGCTGTTTGTGTGTTTGGGATTATATAGGGTTTTTGTGACACCAACATTTCAGTCGTTGTAACACCATTTCAGCATTCTCAATACCAGTTTTAATAGTCCATTGATCTTCAGTTTAACAAACATTAGAACAAGTGAAGAGAGTAGAACAAAGATAATAATGATAAACATTCTCACATATCGAAAAAAATCTTAATGAAACTAAACAAAATAAAATGTAGAACAAAACTACTTGATATATTTAAAAAACAAAAATGGCAAACTCAAAACACAGATATTCAGTCTTGCATTTATTAGTGGTGACCAATCGGGTACCAAAATGCAGTTAGTAAGTTTAGTAAAATAATATGTGAGAGAAGGCTTGTTTTATGCTTAATTTTCATTAAAATATTGTCAGAATGCCAATATTGTCAGAAAGTTTTAATAGTCTTAAAAATGCCGTTTCTTTTTTTTGGTGTGAAAAATGTTCTCTTTGTCCTTGAAAAAGGCTTGTTTTATTGAACTGCTTTTCTCTGTTTCTCGTTCTCTTACTCTCAGAGATGGCAGGCCCTGGTAGAAGACCCAGTCCGGCCCAGCTGGAGTTACGCATGGTCCAGAGTAAAGCCGACATAGAAGATCCAGCCATTGTCATGGAGGCCACCGTTCTATAGAGTCGGCAAATGCTATGTCTCATCCACACATCCCCCTCTGCTCACAACTGCACAATGTATAGATGTTGTATGTTTTGATATGTAATGTGACATTGCCTTAGAATCTCAGCCAGAGTATAACAGTTCCATTTCCAGAGATTCAGCAGGGTACAGCCAATCAGCCGTGAGAGAAGGGCGATCGCTCTCAGGGAGAGATTTGTTGTGCATCTTCACCTCTCTCTCTCTCTCTCTCTCTCTCTCTCTCTCTCTCTCTCTCTCTCTCTCTCTCTCTCAAAGCTCCTCAAGAACTCCAGTTTGTTCTGCACATTAAGCCCAGACTCGTGACATTTCCAGACCAGGTCAGTTATGTACCTAAACTGCCATAGACCTAGTGAGGACCAATTCAACTAATTAAATGACGTGGGTGTGGGTTTGACACTGTATGCGTATGTGTGTGGGAGAAACAAGGTGAGCTGTTTGTCATCAAAACCGAACAGAGATGTCAAACCTATAAGGGAAAATCTCAGGAAATGTCTGGGGCTTATTTCCTCCAAAACTGCACGGGAAGTATAGAAATGATTGATTATTGTTATTAGTAGTTGTAGTAGTAATTTATACATTCTTAATAAATTTAATGTGTAAATTATCAACACAATCTCATGGCAACTGGTAAGTATTTTACATTTTACTGGTTTCATGGCTTATTCATACACTTTCATTCGGATGTTTTCATACAACCTGCTTTCCCCAGTAATGGTGGAGGTGAAGCTTCATGCTGGCTCTTTTCTCTCATAAAAGTATGTTTTTGTACGAATCTCTTTGTACAAATTCATACGAAATCTCCACCGCATAAAATAGTTACCATTTCCAATGAGATTAGGTTGAAGTTATAATTAAAAGACATTAAGTATTATGGATAATGTGTAAAAAAAAAAAAAATTATTGATTTAAAGTAACACTATAATAATTATATCTAAAGTTGGAAGTGCTTTTTAAAGTTCACCAAAAGACATGGTTAATATAAAGTAATGTTGCAATGAAAATACAACAAACGTTATTAAAATAAGCTTTCTGGTGTAATATACTTTTGGTGTAAAATATGACCTGGACATTTCTTTGATACTTGAAAGGACATTTTGTGGCCAAACTCAAAAACAAGCAAGTTCTTAAGTGTGTATCACAGACCCAAAGCACTAACTTGTGCGAGCCAGTCAAACTAAAGTTTGTCTAAAATCTGTATTTTATTGTTTGTTTTGTGAATACGTTCCCAAAACGGGACATTTTATTGTTGAGATGCGCTGCTGTATTTTGTGACTTCAATGTTTTTGGTGGTGAGATGACGTACTGTAATCATTTCTGGCCTTGCTCACATAGGATTTCATTCTCCATTTCATTTTACATTGAGCATTTATAAATGTGGAACTTCTAACATTTCACGTTGTCATTTTTGTTTTATCAATGTAACTAATGTTGTCGGTCTTATTTCCTTTGCAGTGATTGTATTTGCATCAATAATCTATTTGTATGTACAGACAGAAGAAACTTTAAAAGTAGTTTTTAACTTTTTATTTGACACTATTTTCATATCTTGAAGGAAAAGACTTCACCATTTCTGGCGAACGTCGTAAAATGCCTTGACAGAAATAGCTGTGTGTATGTGCGAGTCTGGTGACCTGCCCTCACTGTGTCAGAGAGCGGTTCACGGTTCCAGCGCTGTGAAACAAAATTAAAGGCAGATGAGTTTTATATTGAATCAGACTTGCTCTCCTTTGTTCAGTCTATAAGGACATTCAGGCACCATCTGTTGTGTTCATCTATATCTGATATAATTTACATATTTGATGTAATTGTTTTGTAACTGTTGTTATTAATGTTTTTGTTGTATGGATTTCTGTTTCACACACAACTAATGATCTTCCACATTAGAGTTACATAAAATGAATCCATCTGTTCATTTTGTGATAATTTTTAGTTACTTTTATTATTATATTAACATGATATAAAGGCAAAGTTATACCATGGTGTATAAAAGCTTAAAAATTAGCAACATTAAACATTTCTGCTTTACAATAATGTTTTTTTACGCAGGTAATTAGAAATTATTGGAGTGCATAATTTGCATTACAATACTGTCAGAATGCAAAAACGTTTTAATGGTCTTAAAAATAGCCTTCTAGTTTCTTATTTCTTTTTGATTTTGGTGTGAAATAAGACTCATTTCATAACATCAGATTCATTCATTTATTCTGATTTGGAAATAGTCAAACCACTAGCCTTTCATTTTATTACCACAGCAAAAAAGAAATGCGATGGCCATGTGCAGGAGTAATCCGGGGTCATTAGTGAGTTAATGCTTGTGCGATTCATTCGTTTTGAGCTGTTATCTGACTCCTTACGTGGACTTGTACATTGTTAGTGTGTGTATGTGTGTGTACAGTATATGTGTGAATGACAAAGGATTGTGAGTGTGAGACTATTAGTATTATTTGATGGAAAAGGAGGGTGTCAGGTGGGGGGGTTAAAAAATAAGAAAAGCAGTAAAATAAAGAGCTAGTCTATGTGATTGTGATTGTTGACAATGAGCTGGTGTACAGTGGATTGTGTGTTTGATGAGACTGTATTGGAACTGATGCTAGATGTATACAAAATGGCTGCCAGTGCTGCCTGCTGATGCCTTGGTGAGCAGTTGGCCTCATACAGCAGCTAAATGTGATTGTGTCTGGAAGAGGTGGTAAACTTGTGTATTTAAAGATGTCAACGACGTGCTTGGTATGTGAGCCCACTTGATGTATGAACAGAAAAAGCTCATTCATAGACCAGCCACTGCTATCATGCACTGAGCAGAAAACAAGCCAGTTGTTTCAAAGATTGTCTCTTGGGAGGCCTGACTGCGAGGAATACTGAAGCAGATTTAGAAGATGCGTCTCGCTCTCTTAGTGGGCAGCCAAATATTTTGACTGTTATCACAGTGATGTCTAGTTAATTCCCTGAGGGAAGTAAGAAATTTTGGGATGAACTACAACGTTTTTGTTTGTTCTGTATACATAATGTATGTAAAATGTATATTGGTCTGTGGAAATTGTGTGTTGTCTGTTGTAAGACTGTGGATCAATGATGACCAAATGACAAAAAGCTCCTTCTAGTGGACGGGAGCTTAATATCGTCTGAGAGAAAAACCTAAACCTTTCTTCCACCTGCCATTACTTATTCCATGAGCTGTCATATAGACGTGATGTTCAGTGTTCAGGGTCTTTATTGCTGTTCTTTTAAAACCTGAAGAGCGGACACAGTTTAACTCCATACGATTCCCTGTTGTATTGCTTGGGCCTGTACTTCACCATATACATCTCATTTCCTGCAGATCAATGAGTTTATATTGAACGTTTGTGTTTTAGCTCCATTACAAGGCTTACGATACTTACAAAGCACATTTAGATAACATACCAGTCCCGCTAGTGCGAAGAAAACAGCTATTCGAACGTTAGTTGCGAATTCCATGGCTCCAATTCCTAAAACGTTCACTTTTTTGTGTTTTTTTAACTGTTATTTGAAAGAAGCACAGACTTGTTGTGTTTCGGTCTCAGTGTGAAATCACCATCAGTAAAACAAGTGTTTGATTCACAGTGCACACTGTCATGTACTCTTTTCTCAGCAGTACTCTTTATAGAAGATCCTGAGTACAGAAGGGCAGAAATATATGAATTTCATATCGCCCCAAATATGAATTTCAGTGGCATAATTATGGGCAGAGACGCCACGTCAACACCTGTAAATGTGTCTATTCTAATAGTGAACCATTAGTGCTTCACCATTCATTTTTGGTCCCCTTATGTTGACAGGGCTGGTATCAGAAAATGTTTGTTTGTTTGTTTGTTTGTTTGTTTATGAATGGGGTCAGAAAAGACGATACAAATAAATGTTTGGTAATGTTTTCAGTGCTTTAGTTTCATATTCTGAATATTTTATAATATGTAACAATAAAGATTGTAGTGTACAAATCCACATTTATAATTATATGTATGTTATAATGCAATAAAATATATCTATTATATTAAACACTATGCATGTCTTTGTGTGGGGTGGGGGGTGCTGTATACTATCCCTGAAGATGAATGGGAAATAATACAATATAATACATGTACTTTAAACATAAAGGTATTCACATGCCTTTGTCTTTTTTTAAAACAAACCTTTCACGATCCTGCAGTGATCTAGCACTAGAAACGGTGCTATCTCCAGCAGATGTTTCCAAAAACTGAGCAGGTTATTTCTGACAGCTTTAGCTGTTCTTGACATCATTGACCCCACATGCATTTTTGCAGGAGATTATATATTGCATTTGGTGATGAGCTACTGGAACAAATGTAAATGAATTGTTTTAAGGACAGATGCAAAAGATTACTGCCAACTGCAATATTTATGCCATGATTGTCAATATGCAGATATTGCTTCAGATTGATCTCAGTTGCCCTGGATGATGCATCACACCTCTTGTGTTATAATGTGCCAAATCTAACACTCATCAGACCTCATCTTCTGATATCCTGCAGTTACATCAAACAAATCATATCATTCATATTAAAACAGTGTCTGATTCCCTGCTCGTTCATCTGTCTGGGCATCTCCTCGGTGTCTCATCCTGCTCCAGCTTGACTTTATCGGTGAGGTCAGCGTCTTGCTGCAGGCTGATGCGGTGGAGATGATGGGTGGAACCACAGCGCGCCATTGTTTCCAGTCGAAGAGGGGCGGTAATCGGACAGGAAGTCCGATGGCTTCATGCGATGCCCGGGTGTTGTGCGTGTGTGGATGGAGACCTGCGGACACAAAGGGTAGCGATCATCTGAGCTCCGGAGGTTTGGGTCTCCCACCGCGTTACTGAAGGCGTTTAAAGCCCATCGCGTCAAGCCGAAGCGCACGAATCCTCCACGCAGATCCACCGATGACATTACCGCAGGTAATGCGACCGTGACCCGGTTAATAAACCCTCGGACACCGCTGTTATTCACGCTGACAGGCATGTCACTGTGTCGGGTGTTGAGGGTTGGCTGTTCTCCATCTCTGTTTCGATGCACGGTGATGCTGATGTGAGCGCACGGCAGGCGCTGCGGCTGCGGCTGCGGCGGCCGGTTTGCAGGCTCGCTTCGGGCTCAGTTTAAGGAATAACCCGTGCAAGTCATGCTGTCTACTGAGGGAACACCCGTCTGAGATGTGCATTTTCTTCTGTTTGCATTGCATGTTTTAATGGCTGGTCTTTTGCATGCTGATGGCTCGACTCGTAGGGAAGGTAAGCGCGGTTCATGCAGATCTGCGTACGCGTCACTGTCGTGCGATGCTCGGGGTTACTGGAGTTCACATGCGCCTGCTGCCTGGCTCTCATTCCGCATTTATCTACTACAATTACGAGCTGCATCTTGTAATTACAAATGTAGGATGTAATGCAAATGTTGAATTGCTGTCAAATCCGAATGGCTGGTTTATGAGGTTTCTTTGGTTAACGTTGCTATTGCTGTTTTAGTTAACATGAAAGAAGACTTGAAATACTTGTGCAGCATCTTAGTTACTGGTATTTTCAGCTTCATTTACTAATTATTTTTTCATCAAAAAAGTCTATCTGGTAACATTAGTTAATGCATAATGCACTGCCATTGAACTAACTTCATGCAAATATGGAGATTAATGAATGCTGTAAACATATATTTTCATGTTAACTAATTGGAAACTTATTGTAAAGTGTTTCCAAATAAATGTTCACACATACACCTGTTTGGTTAATTGTCTTACATTATAACTGGACCCTATCAGCACCCGCTTGTGTGTGTTTGTGATAACATGTATGAAATCTTATTTTAAAGAGGGCGAATACAGCGTTGTTTCACAATTACATTCACATCTATTGGCTCTATTGAATCAGTTTTACGTTGATATTCGGCTTGTTGGAGTGAAATGTGTTGGTGAGCTCATAGCGACAATGTGGGCATGGTGACCATGGTACTGGCACAGCAACACAATGGTATTGCCATAACAAAAACAGACGTGGGACCTATGTGATTTTGCCTGCACACTGAATGGTTGGGTATAATTTGGGAGCGTTCCTTAATGTGATTTTTTTTTTTTAACATTTAGTAGGTGTAACCATGGAAATGCCCTTTGAAAGTGCTGCTGTGTAGGCTTAACCTTTCTAATCTTACCTTTAATCTGATCCAGCTAGTTAATTAAACCTGCCACTATGACCTGCACCAGAGAAAAGATAACAGCAGCCGTATCTTGTTTGGGGGCGTGTTGTCACACTGTTGTTGGGCAGCTTCGCTTTGTATAATTGAGGGTCAGATGTTTTTGGATATTAAACTGTGTATTCATACACATCGTCCCTTTTGGTTTCTCTCTTTTTGTGAAAAGGGCCTGAATGACATGCATCATAATGGGTTTCATTTTGATTGTTTACTTTTGTTTGTCAGGTTTGTTCAGTTGCATTATCTCTGTTTAAGGCCTGTCAGGCCGGAGGGTTGGAGATTTGAAGAAGTAACATTTTGTTGCAGACAATAGAAAGCGCATCTATCACTGCCATTTGTTTCCAATACTTAATTGCGTTAATGTCTCAGCGTTTTCGTAGTCAGCACTTTATACATTTAGTTCCCTTTAATGAAAAAAGTCAATTTAGCTGTTGTAGGATTGTTGGATGTCTAAAGACAGTGGACACAGGTAGATCATCATTACCATTTCTTTGCAAGGTGTTTGTTTTTTATTTACGTTTTCACATGTATTTGATGAAAAGGTGAAAAATGAAGATTATTCGTAAAGAAAAGATCACACTCATTTACTGATGAACGGGTGTTGTGATAATGATAACTGTGTAAACACATTTAATCTCATGTTGACACAATAACTTGACGTATTCAGTGTCTACTAAATTCTGTTTACATTTTTGCTATATTCAATAAATGATTGTTTCTAATTGAAATACTGTCTGCATCTGGAAAAGTAACAGGCCTGGAAATCTGCCCACAGCAACCCAATGAATCATATGAAGTGCTATAATCTGTATACAGTGTTTCAGCTTTATAAATCTGCCTTTTTTGTCGAAACGTGTAGCGCTGTGGAGAGCCAAACCCACTACAATTCAAGCCGTAACAAATTAAACCAAAAAAACATGGTTGTTATAGTTAAACCATGGTAACCACAAATTAACCATGGTTTTGCTACAGGAATCATAGTTTAACCGTGGTGAAACTGTGGGTACACAAATGAATCAATTAGCCAAAAAGTAAAACCAACAAGGATTTGTGAAACTGGTTTAATTATTAAAGCAGAAACTCGGGGAGGTTTATTGTCTCTTTGTGGGTGTCATAAGTTGTTATAACTCAGTGTTGTACGGCTTTATAGAACGTTGTATAAATGTTCATTGTAGAAGGGGCCTAAACCTTATCATATAGATTCAGCTGTTTTTTTGCCCAGGACAACCTTATAACCGCGTAACCGTGTACTGTACAACACTCAGAAAACCTCAGCAACCGCATAGCAGCTCCCCAGCATCATGACAGTCAGTTTATCAGTCTGTACTGGTAAAGATAAAATGATGAAAAGCAAATATTTTTGGCCTCAAACACTTATAGGAATGTTTTTTGTATGTTCAGTGGACAGATAAGGTTTAGATTTGACCTCGGTTGCAGTCCAGTATGTTGCTTTGGTCTAATATGGCTCATAAAGTCCATTTTCATTCTATAAGTCTTATCTGTTTTCCAGACTTTTCCTGACATGACCTCTCATCAGGAGGCACCTGTATGCATAGGACGTTGCATTTAAAGTTAACATGGACCCTTGAAAAGGGTTCTCATAGACTATAGTTACAGGAAACGCAAGATTAACTTGCAAAACAAAAACATACATTTCCTTTCACAGACAGCACAAACAAGAAAGGCCTTCATTTATCACTAGCTTGAAATGCTAGTTAGTACAGCTCTTTTAATCCCCTTTTATGTCCTTGTATTTCCCAGGTGGTCATGGCATCAGAAAGGGAAATTATTCTTTGTTCTTGGTTCCCCCCGAGCAAGAAGTGAATTTACAATACAAGCTCCCTTTTGTCTAGGAGCCTCTATCATTGCTTACAAATTCTTGGTCCCAGTCATGCTGACATAGAGCAGACCTTTTTGAAATTGAAGCAATGAAGAATTCGTGTTTAACGCAGGTATGTGAGGTTTGTCGGTGCAGCATAATCAAAAACAGACTGATGCAGAGATGAAAGCAGACAGAGGGAATAATGGGTGAAAGTGAGCAGGGATGGGAGAGACAGAATAAATAAAAGTAGGAGATCTGAGGCCATTATATGGCATAAAGGCCCATGGCACATTGTGTTCTCATTTATTGCCAGTAATGCAGTTGTGCAGTCATGGCCCTGAGCCACAACCTGCCTGATCATCTTCATCCCCACCTCATCTAAACTCGACTCAGGGTCTAGTCGACCTTGATTATCCAGAGACAGTTCACAGATCTGCTGCAGGGTCAAGGAGAAGGTTGACCGACGTGATCATCCCACCCAAAATAGACCGGAACTATTCTTGTTACTCCTTCTTGTACTACTGTTTATAAATGCCTGAGGGTAGGCTTGACCCAAAAGACTCATTGTGGCTAAAGGAAGTCACCATTGCCCTGTGGTAATAAGCACTGTTCAGTCCATCTTGGCCTTGCTTGAGGTTGATGTAAATGCATTGTGACTTATCCAGGGTGTTGTTCCAGTATGCTAATCATTGGTAATCTAATCCAGAGAAGATTACTGAAGAGGAGGGCACATGGAATGCTGAGAACGGCTGTCTCCGGCTTATCTGAGGGCTGCTGGTTTGTCCACTTTATGGTTTAAGACCTTCACGTCTTGCTAAGGAACTGCTAACTGGAGCTGTGTTTGTGGAGTTCAGATAGCGTTTTGCAACAACATCTTTAAGTTTGGTGAAGTTTGGCAGAAGATTGGGTACTTGGTTTTGAGTGGCAGCTCGTGCTCTATTTATGGGGATTAATTTCGTTTCTGTTTGCATCATCAAAAGCATTCTTGGCCCACAGGATTAGCATTAGCATGTGTCAGTAGTGAGAACGACAACTGTTTCCTCATCTTGAAAAGATTTTGGAACTTCGTTCATTGTTTTGAAAGGATTTCTGGGCCAAACTCAAGAGCATTTCTTGCGCTAGCTTGTCTCCAAGCCTGTTGAGACCAAAACCACCTGACTGACTTTGAACAGAACCAGAGGAAGTTTCTTAATAGCTTTCAAGGACAACTGCCAGAAGATGCTGAACCAAGGGGCTGTGATGATCTTCACAGGAATCTGTGGGGCGTTGGTGGTCATGGCCGTGGCCTATTACGCCTACTGGTGAGTCCAGCTAATGCTTGTCCAAAACAGACCATGGATTGATTATATTACCTGCTGCTTATGTAAAGGGTTATTGGATTGGATTCATTGCTGTCTGTCTCACTTAAGACCTTTAATAGTTTGTTGTTTCTTGTGCTCCTGTTGTTTGTGGATATTTGTGGAGGTTTAGTTAACTATATTGGTTACCTGTTGTTAAGGTGTCACTGAAAAGACGAGAAGGTCAGGTGATGTGATCTTTGCTTTGTTCTTTGTTTTGAGCATATGTACTTTGTCAAATGCTTTTCAGAGTGTAACTAAGCCATGAATTGTAAGCCATTTTGCTCAAGTCAGCATTTATTAACCATATGGAGCATAACCAGGCTCAGCCTTTTATTTGAGGCTGTGTTACCTTTGGTTCCATTGATTTGGGTTTCTTTTGACACCTGAAAGGTGTGTTGTTACATTCGGAGACGTGCACTGTGGCCATTTTGTCCTCTTATTGAAGATGGCCTCAGGCTGGCTGGTGATGCAGGCCAGACAGCTGTTTCTACATAAGCTGCTTTATCCCTCCATCTCTAATCCCTTCCTCTGTCCTGTCACTGTGTTGTTCTCATTCTGCTAACACAGAAAGAGAAACAAGCTATGAACAGTGGTCAACGTGCCGCAGTTTGTCCTGTATTCAAAGTCTTCTGAAGCCCTACCATAGTTCTGTGTGAGGACAGGCTAAGATTGAAATGGGCATTTTATCTTGTGTGCATTTATGTGCATTCAAGAGATTGAGACCGTATGCCACTGACTGCCACTTTTATGGTACTGTACCCTGCTTTTTGTCAGTTTTGGTGCATGACAACACAGATCTCTATTCACTTTGTAAAAAGTAAAAAAGCTTGTGTTGCGTGGAAGCAGTTCTATTAAAAGCTAAATGAACGGGGTTTGATCAGGTTGCACTTAGACACTTAGATGGGATCAAATTGTGTTATTTACAAACTGTCACACTGCTTTACCAAATAGTCATTATGAATTTAAATTCTGAAATAAGGACGTAACCCTTCTCCTCCCCATTATTCACTGCAGAAGAAGAAGAGGACGCTCCGTATGGCTAATGTCAATAGTGCTAATGGACTCGGTAGTGATGGCAGCGTGTGTCAGTATTAATCCGCAGTTGCTCCCGTTTCTTGTTGTACTCTGCCAAAAGAAGTTGATCAGGTGACTTTAGTACACTCCCTTAAAATGCACACACTTCACCTCGTGTGTACACACTAACACACTTGTTGTGTTTGGCCATTCAGATCTTTCTGCCTCCTCGTTGTTCTTAAATGTGCCGTTTCTACCCATTTCTGTCTGTCAATGTCTTTCCAGCCACACGCTTCAGTTTGGTGCAAGGTTTATTTTCATTCATGCATTAGTGGCTAGCGGGTCAGAGTTCAACTCTTTCCTTTCTTTCTCTCTGTCTCTGTCTTTCCCGATCTTTCACGTGTGACTTTGTCCTTGCTGAAGTCAGAGCTAGCACACAGCGTGTTGAACTTCAGCCGAGGTTAGTGTTATCGGGTTTGTTTGTCAGGTTATGAGGTTTTGTTGAGTGAGGGACTAGAGTTACATGCGTTTAAACTTTTACTCTCTGTTCCTAAAACAATCTCTGGTAGATTATTTTAATGACGGCACGTGCAGTGGGTTTGACAGCTCTTGTGCTAAATTAATATGCTGATTCACAGCATTTGTGGATTAGCTGAAAGCTTCAGATGTATACGCATATGTGGGTATATGCTATATATGTATGTTACTCAGTGTCCCATGTTTAAAGGGACCACCACCTACTCTATATGGTGTGGTTTACAGATTTGATTTAAGTCCCTTTACATGCATTAAAACACTGTCAAACATCAGATCTCATTGTTGGTTTAAAGTAATAGCCATCAAGGCAAATTAACGTATTTCACACGATGTTTCACATTTATAAATTGTAACAGGAGCGTAACTAATAACTTTTGATCTGAACCAAAGCAGACGCAGAATAAAAGTGTGGTTGACGGACAGGTCACCTGCAGGTAATGCGACGAGCAGTTAGACGCACTTTGACAACTTCATCCTGAGCATCAGATGAAGGTGCGAAGAGGCAGCTTTCCTGCACGAAGCTGCGTTTCACTTCAGGCTGGCTTTTCAGTAATGTTTTATTCTTAAGCGGTGCTTTAAAAGATTATTTGTCAGGATGTGCCCCAGAATGTTTGTGAGATTGTGTTGAGTGATCGGGTGTATGGGGAGTGTGTGAGGCGCTGTGGGGGGAGGAAAGGTTGCAGAAACACGGGTGAGAGAGGAGGTGACTGGAGTTTCTCCAACTGGGTGAAAGGGTGTGTGTCTGTGTTGAGCGTTTGTGTGCGTGCAGTGCTAGCGGGTAGGAATTTTCGTCGCCTTTTGGGGTCTGTGGTCATGAACTCATCTACTCGATTGTTGATTTTTTTTTTTGTATCTTAGGACAGGGCCTGGAAGTAAAAATAAACAGAGCAACATGAGGTGTTTTTGTTCGAGTGTGAAAGTAGGTTAGCTTTTGTGTCCTAAACGCTCTGAACGTTTTATCTCGTTTATTTTTGTCTCGTCTTTCAGGTCGGTGGTGCTAAGTGAGGGGCCGTGTAAAAGAGGGTTGTAGACAAAAACCCCTTGAGGTGAGTGAAAAGTGCTTGAATGATTTCAGTAAAATTTAACAGTCAAATTAGCTAAACACAATTGCCAGCTGCCAGTTGGTTTGTAAGACTTATGAGTTTGACACTCATGCAAATGCTAGTAAAAGTCAAGCAATCAAACGTGTTATTAGTCTGTGCTGGTATGCAAATCTATGAGTGAATCACAACTGACTGATACTCGGTACAACAGCATGTTTAAAGGGTGTTTTCAGTATTCAAGTGTGCAAGTGTGATATTGCTCTTATACAACAGTTCATTCAAGGTAATGTCAACTAACAGACTTTTCTATCAAGATTTTATTTATTGCTATAGTTTGGTTGCAGTGTTGCAAACCATATCAGTAGAATGATACGTAGCAAACAGTCGGGGTTCTGTCATAGAATATATCCGGAAAAATCTGGGAATTTTAGACCAGGTGTGAAAAAGCGTTATAGTCATGGAAATTGGTTAGTGAATAATAATTGCCCGAATATTCCATCATGTGAATGAATCCATCATTCATCATTTCTATTGCACTTCATTTTACTTTATTTTATGTAGTACTCACCCGACCAAATACTGGGAATTGCATGTATAATATAGATTGTAAATTAAAGTGCCACCAAAGGTTTTTCTACAAGATTGTAATCTTTATCAAGTTATTTTTAAAAATCTGTACCTGGTAATCATAAATGACTTGGAAAGTCATGGAAATTCATTGGTCAGCATGTGAAGGTAACCTGTTAACCAGTTATCACTTGTGTGTGATATTGAATCCATGTAATCTTACTGTGCCTCTGGTCCTCTGTTTCAGCAGTGAGTGAGTGTGGGTGTGTGTGAGGGTGTGTGTGGTAGGGGTTCGCAGTCATGGGTGTGGTGGGGTGGCTGAAGAGCCTGTTCATCCTGCAGCTCTTGATCGGCTTTGTGTTTGTGGTGAGTGGCCTCATCATCAACTTCACTCAGCTCTGCACCTGCGTCCTGTGGCCCATCGACAAACAACTGTACCGCAAAATCAACACCAGACTCTCCTACTCGCTGTGGAGCCGTGAGTATTGTTAAGTGTGCAGCGCATTGAGTTAATCACAAGACGTTTGCAAATCAGGGCTTAACCTTGCAAGCATTTGTGGGTGAGAATTTTTGTGTGCGAATGTGAGACGATAGATGCAAATGCAGTTTGTATTGCAGTTGGCTGCTTTTTGTTTGCTGTAAAGCTAGTCAGCAGAGATTACACTTACATTACAGAGCTTTTGAAGCGCAAAGGTTGTAATGTAGAGAATCATAGTACTGAAGTAGGTTACTTTTACTCTGAAGTAATGCAATAATATTCAGTGTTACTTTTGAATATTTATAATGTCATTATATTTCTATTAAAATAGTTTGTATGAATTCTCTTTCTTTCCAAACACAGAGCTGGTGATGTTGCTGGAATGGTGGTCTGGCACAGACTGTACGCTGTACACCGATCAGGCCACGATCGATATGTTCGGTAAGGAGCATGTGATCATCATTCTCAACCACAACTACGAGATCGACTTCCTGTGTGGCTGGACCATGTGTGAGAGATACGGCGTGCTGGGGGTGAGTTCTGAGAAGCAGTGAGGATGGAGTGAGCACTAAAGAGGAATGGTGCACATGTAGGGCTGCGTCTCAAATCTAGTAAGCTGTCTACTTGCATACGTGAGTTTTAACTACATAAACTGCTTCCTGACTGAATAGACCTACTTCAACACCTGCCTCTGTGTTTCTAGCAGTTCCCAAAGAACTTGTTAGCTGGCTCAGGTGCTAAACCTTGTTGGAGACCTCTGGAATAGAAAATAAAATATGTAGTAGTAAATTAATACTAACATTTATATGTAATTAAATTTTAATTCAAGTAAGAATTTTCCATCCCGTCTGTTACCTCAATTCAAGTTAATATTTTAATAAACATTGAATGATGCACAACCCTGCCAGGTTTTCAGGCATTCAATTTGTTGCATTCAAAAAGTAAATATTCATTTGGATTGTCGGCTTTCATTTGCGTTTTTCCTTATTTTCTCCCTCTGTCCAGAGCTCTAAGGTTCTGGCTAAACATGAACTGCTAAAAGTGCCGCTGGTTGGCTGGACGTGGTACTTCCTGGAAATCGTTTTCTGCAAACGGAAGTGGGAGGAGGACAGAGAAAAGGTCTTCAGTGGACTAAACCGTCTCAAAGATTACCCAGAATACATGTGGGTGAGTGGTATACTAGCTACCTAGGATGCTCCACTGACCTTATAATTGACCAGAGCCTTGACGACTGTCTCTAACTCTGTTTAACCATTGGATTAAATAAAGATGCCATCGTTTATGTCAGTGTCATATTTATGGGGGAATATAATGGTCCAAATTTAAGTCTGCACAGATGGATAAGTAATGACAACATCAATGAGGTCATTAAATCTACTATTAAATGTTGTGATCAGTAAATAAACAGAATGAAATGTGAACATAAGGAGCAAAAAGTATTTTATGCTCATGTTTTATCAGTCTTGTTTATTGTTTCTAAATTTATGGCCAGCCATCTGTTTGTTCAGTACAGGTTCTTGCAGGTTTTGATAACACCTTTTTTAACGTCTAGTTATAGGTTTCATCAATAATTATTTTTAGTGACACTTATGTTTTTTAGTAATGATGGTTTGTGTTCTGTCATAGTGTTTTAATGTGTTTTGGTTATGAATCAGGCAGTTTAGTCATGCAGTCTGTGTCAGGATATTATTTCGTGTTGCTAGTCTGAAGATCAGCTCCGGTGGTGAAGTCATATGTGACGTGGCCCGATTAGAAGTTTCCGATGGCAACAAGAGGCTGAGATTACATTGAATGAGATTACTCTGTTTAACACTGACCTGAGAGTGACCAGGCGGTGTGTGTGTGCGGTGTGTGTGCGGTGTGTGTGCGGTGTGTGTGCGGTGTGTGTGCGGTGTGTGTTCTGCAGTTCCTGTTGTACTGTGAAGGAACGAGGTTCACAGAGAAAAAGCACCAGATCAGCATGCAGGTGGCCGAGTCTAAAGGCCTCCCCAAACTCAAGTATCACCTGCTGCCCCGCACCAAAGGATTCACCACTACACTGCACTGCCTGAAGGGAACAGGTTCGACAAATACTTTCACTCACCGCATCAGACATACCATCAGATAAACAAAGCAGATGATCCTGCTGTTGGCACTAAAAATGCTTTAGACTGGAAAGACTGAAAATATGTAGTATTTTGGTGGTAGCACAATCCTAACTAGCTTTCAGACTTCTGATGTCCAGTGATAATGTTCCTGTATGCAGATACACAGGCCGCTAATGTGCTTTCAGATGGCGGCCTCTTAAACCCACAGCAGTTCAGTCATCTAGAAAATGATTCTGCCGGCTAATGTTAGTCACAGGATTCACATGTTCTCTGCATTTAACACATGAGAAAGTCCCAACACATTTAGCAGTCTGTGATGCAGAGATGTTTCCGTCTGGCACCCACTACATAAATAGAGGCTGTGACTGAAGACTGTTTGCAAGTATAAATGAGGCATAAATCATTAGGGACCTGTTCTCAGTTTTGTTTGTCTATCACAGATCTAGAAATCACCATTCATCTCCACGATGTGCTGAAATCAGAAAACACAACATTGTATGAGTCTTACAGTATTGTTTACTGTAAGTTAAGAAATTATGCTGCTTTTCCAGCCCAAATCATAATCTAATTGTAGCTCTGATGTAGACCAGTTAACACTTTCAGCATTCAGCAATTTGTATCCCGTGTTTAGTCACAGGCAGCTCAATATAAAAGGCCATTTGTTAAATATGTGGTCACACGATTAAAAAATGTGATTGCTAGATTAAAGGGACAGTACAGCTATTACCCAGTGACACATCTTACCCCACTCCCCCCTGTTTCAAGTATTGTGATTTTGTTCGGCGGTACGTTTATATTACAATCAGAAATAAATGCGCTGAGCTATTAAAGGAGGCTGTTTGCAAACGGGCTCACGAAATGAGTTTGCCCGCAGTTAGAGCGTCACAGATTTGTGCAGTTATGATACACTGACCTCCATCATCCTGATTTTCATTCTCACTCACGCTGTGTTGTCTTATTTTTCTCTCTTAGTACGTAATAGCATGCACAAGTGCTCCTGCCAATAACACATTTTAGTGCTCCGAAATATTACAAGAATCACGTACCACAATATCTTAATAGCATGAACAATTCAATTCTGTCTGTTCACTTTATAGTGCACTAACACACATAGACAGCTACACAGCAACCTCCGCTAATCAAGTGCACTTGGTATCATGGTAATAAATTTGCTTTTGGTTTATATGATACATAAATGTGTTACATTCAGTATTATCATCTAATACAGTCACTCTACCTTGTGCCACAGTATTTCCTTTCCTTCATAAACACACACATTCTCTGTGCTTGCCTGTGCTGTTTTAACAGTGAAAGCTGTGTATGATGTCACACTGAACTTCAAAGACAAACAGAACCCGACATTGCTGGGCATCGTGAATGGGAAGACATACAGAGCAGATATGAGTGTCAGGTGAGGCACAGTCACACACTGCTTCCACAGCCAATCTCTGTTCAATTACAGTCGAAATCTGATTTGAGAATATATAATATCCACTGTCTGTTAAACACGTTTTACTGACCTGTAATATTTCTACCCCTGTGAGGAAGTTTTATTTGGTTGATACTTTTGAAAAGGTGTTTAACCAAGTCAATTTAAATTTAGTCTTTAATTCATCTTAAACACTGTATTCAGTTTTGTGTCTGAATGACTAAACCTGGCTCTTACCCGGTGTTAACTTGTAATTCTGTCCGCAGTGCAATTTAAGGGTTTCTGATCCCAGATTGTTTTACTTTTGAAGCTTTTGTATCTCACTGCTGACTTGAGATTTTCATAAGTACTTGGATTAGGGATGTAACTAAGAGGATCTGATTTTAGTTAAGCTCCTAGTGGAGTTCTTTGAGCCGACCTGACTGCTGTATACAGTAATGGTGCCCTCTCGTGGTGTTTGTAGTGTGCTGCGCTCACCCGTCTCCCCTCTGTACTGTCCACAGACGCTTTCCTGTGGAGGAGATTCCAGATGATGAAAAGGAGTGTGCCAACTGGTTACACAAGCTCTACCAAGAGAAGGTCTGAAACGCAGTCTTCAACTTGTTACAGTCTGGTGTGATTGTTGGACTGTTGGACTAATAATTTATTATATATCTGTGTCTTTAAGGATGCGTTACAAGAATATTATGAGAAGGAGGGCTGTTACCCGGGACCAACCATTAAACCCAAACGGCGAGTCTGGACGCTGCTGAACTTCCTGTTCTGGGCAACGCTTCTACTTTCTCCGCTTATTAACTTCGCCTGGGATGTCTTTGTGAGCGGCTCCCCGCTCCTCATTATCGGCTTCATGATCTTTCTCATTGTCGGTTAGTTTTGGGATTTATCACAGCTGTTTCTGGAGCTCAGCTAGCGGAGCATGACACTAGCACTGTTCAATTTACATTTATTTGTATACATCTTTTCACAAAACAAATAATTTCAAAGCTGCTTCTGTGTAAAAGCAACTGTAGCTGCTTTTAGCGGCTTTACGATTGTAGGTACGACCAAAAGTCCAGAGTTTTGTGATCTTAAAGAACACATTGACTTGTAGTGTGATAGAAGATCAATTAAATACACAGGAGCACAACCATTTCAGACTTTGTAAGTATCAATATCTTGTATGTTTATTGATGCTGCTAACCAACAACCTAACAGTACATTGCAAGAGTCCAGTCTGGAGCTCATAAATGCATAAACTAGCTTTTCTGCTTCAGGAACGGATATTTTTCGCAGCTTAGCGGATGTTTCTAAGATAGAAGAAGGTTGTTGTTGTGACACTTGAGATATGATTTTAAAAAGACAAATTGCTTTCTAATATAACGACCACGTCTTTGTGTTGGCTGCGGCGATGCACTGTAATGCCCTGAATATCAGTGTAATTTTGTAATCAATCTAGAAATATGAGGTGATCTATAGTGTCAAATGCAGGACTAAGATTAAGTTAAACTAGTTAAACATTTGTCATTTTGATGAGCTGTGTCTCCTAAAAAACTTAACTTTAACTTCTAAAAAAAAAAATTCTATGCCAGCATTCTTAGATGAAGGATGAATTCCTTCACAAATACTCATTGTGGGACCAGGACACACTTTTAATTATACCATAACATCAGTTTAAGAATTCTGTTCGTCCGGTTTATAGTACTGGATAATTCATGTCTCTTTGTTTCTTTGTCTCTGACTCTTCTTTCTTTCTCTCCTCAGCATCTGTAGCTGTCCGTCGGCTCATTGGAGTAACTGAAGTAAAGAAGACCGGCTCCAGCTACGGCAATATAGAGTCTAAGAAAGAGAACTGAAGGCTTCCACCGTGTGGCCACTGTACAATTAAACCTGCAGTCCAGCCTCAGGCTGTCCTGTGTTCAGTTACCCGTCTTTTTACAAAAAAGTAATTAAAAAAATGAAAAATGCTAATCTCTTCAATGCAGCATTGTGGGGGGATATAGATATATATAACTATAGATATAACTTAATATACTAGTGTATAAATATTGACCATTTTTAGAGATTAATGAGAAGCAAACGAAATGTTTGTCCGATGCGGATTGATGGTGACACGCTCATCTCCCCGGGTGTAGAAATAAAAGAGGAACTAGAGTGAGCAACCGATGGGTGGTACAGATCATCTCTTTAGCCACGCCCCTTTCACTGTGTACCACCCCATTGGCCCCGGGCAGTTCCATGATTCTGCATTTTTTTCCAAACAAGTCAGTTCCTAGTGGATAAAGCCCACTTTCCATGTCTTTAGAATTCACGTATGGATCTTCACCCAAAGTGACTGATTTTCCTACCTTGAGAATTTAATGTCACAGGCCAACAGAGCGTGTATGAGGAGACCTCCTTACCCAGACCAGCCAATCAGAGATGAGGTGGTTGCCCCACAGCCACCAACAAATGATTGGTTTAGACCTTTTAGGGGTCTCGTGCTGCTAGGACATTGGTACAGTAATATCTAAATGGACTGAGCAGGGTTTCCAAAGAGCAGCATGCTTTTAAATCTGTCGTCTTCTGTAATGTTACTCCCCTCTTGAAACCTTTTCTCACAATGGTGTCTTGACCTCCTTGACACCACCCTTATGTTATCAGCTACATTGGATGATGGGTATATGCTTTTCATCAGTGTGTTTTCTTCACCTTGAACATCTCTGTTTTCTAAGGTAGCCTGCAGGTTTGTCTGCCAAAATAATGGTCCCATTGATCGTGATACCCACTCACTCACACCCTATATAACCTAAGAAATATAGGGCTAAAGAGTTTGAGGTACTGAGACAGAAGCTGAATGACCAAGCAGAAAACAATAAACATTAAGATTGTGAAACATTTTTAGTGTGATAACATGACACAAATGACTTGAGTTGTAAATAAACTTCTTTGACTTTGAGAGGTTTCTGATAACTGTTTCCTAATAGCATTGAACAATCCTACAGTGTTGCTTTGGGTGTACATGTCATTGTTAGCAGTTAATTCTGTTCTTAGCACATAACGATCGGTCTGTAGAATTCAACTTCCTAATTTCATTCTTTTCTCTGAACGTGTCTGCTATTATATAATATACAATTTCACCTAAACAGCTCACATTATAGCCCTGGAATAACAGGACAGATCTTTGCAAGCCTTAAGAGAACAGAAAAGTCCAGCTTCTTCATTCAGTGTGCGTGTAGTGAGAGCCCTTCAACTCCAAGCAGTCTTGTGCGCTCTTGACTCGCACGTATTACAAAGCTCAGGGCCAATTAGCTGATCTCAAATCAGCGTTCACTAGGAGTCATGGTGGTATATGATGTGTAGATCACATGTTGCTATTCTGAAATTCTGCAGAGTTTCAGGTGTTGTGACCTGAACAGCATTCGCATACGGTTTTGTTGTAGGATATTGAGGAATTCTCAGATCAGTTTAAGATTTGTGTGATGAGAATGGAAGATGTAGTTGAACTTTTTTTTTATAAAGAAAATTTGTTTTGTGTATTTTAGCCATATACTCATGAAAGTTTTCTGCAACATTTCAATTAGTTTGCTGATCTGGGATCAGTGTTTGCAGCTAACACAGGTATGGACAGGGAAGGACTCTGAGCCCAGATCAGCTGTTGTGCACTACTGCTAAGTTTTCTGAATGTGATCCAAGATTTCACTCTGCCTCTAATAACATTGTACATTAAAGAATACGTCTGACCTCTGAACAGTTCTGTTGTGGAATCTTTTGAGTGCCACCTCTGGTCAGGAGATTCGGGACTGACACTAAACATTAAGGGAGTGTTTCCTGATTTGTGTTCGAGTTACACGTTACGCCTGTTTTAAAACTCACAACTTGTTTTATATTCTTATCCAGACCAGTGAACTCATTCACTGTATGATTGGACCTGGAGTATTCATTCTGAATAATCAGGGAGTCGAGTTGAGTGTTTGGAGGTGTGTTGATATAATTACATGCATAAACTGTATGTAAAAACATGCATTAACTGGTTATGCTTCATAATGAACAGACGGCGTTTTTAATTGTGAGGGTTTTTGTTACTTATGATCAACCACAAGGGAAACGTGACTAACTTGACTCATATTTCTGACTTTATCATCTAAAGCTTGTGCTTAAAAGTGCTTAAATTAGCATCTGTGGAGGTAGACATAAACTGAGAAAAGATTATTTTTTAAACGTGACAGCTGGACTAAATAGTGAAAAATAGATGCCAATAAATACCAGGCGGTCCCCTTTAATACGTTAATTGTTGTTTTTCTGAAGTCATCTCATAAATTTGGTTGAGAAACCAGACTGTGAGCAAAGGGTTAATGAAGCACCAAAAACTGCAGTTTTAGTTTTGATTTCTCTTTCACTGGACCAACACATTTTCAGTGTGTCCCTTTGTGTTATTTTATATGAAATAACAGTGAAGGCAGGCTGGGCGGTGTGTTTCTAACACTGCTGTAGTATGTATGTGTGAGACCTCTACATCAGAGCCCACTACAGTGCCTCAAAATGACAAAACGTGATTTAGAATAAGAAACAAGCATTCAGTTGAAACGACTCAGAAACAAGAGGTTTCCTAGTGTTGGTTATTTTGTAATGAATGCAATGGTGGTGGTAGTGGTGGGGGGGATCTATAAAGTTCAGATTTAGTCTTCTAATGGCCTTCTGTTCCGGTTAAAACATACTTTGAGGCTTCACGTTGCGAAATGCACATACTGTGGGTTTTTAGGATATATGCTGTAGTTTTTCTTTAGGAGTCGTGTGATCTTGGTCATGTGGACCCTTTTCTGTTGAACTGCTCAAACTGCAAACAGAAAGCTGTTATGCAGTCCCATAATGCATGCATATTACATGCATAATGCATATTATATGTACAATGCATTATTATATGCATAATGCATATTATATTCGTAATGCATATTATATGTACAATGCATATTATATTCGTAATGCATATTATATGCGTAATGCATATTATATGTACAATGCATGTTATATTCGTAATGCATATTATATGTACAATGCATATTATATTCGTAATGCATGTTATATTCGTAATGCATATTATATTCGTAATGCATATTATATGCGCAATGCATCTTCAACAAAAGCAGTGGAGATCATGGGTTACCACATCCGTTCGTCCGGAGCTTTAATGTAACCCTCGTCTATGTGTGACGCCTCCCCGCCCCGCAGTCATCAGGTCGCATTTGCATGTGTAAGCAAGCGCTCATCCACCGCAAACAGCGAGAAGAAGGAAGTCCTTCAAGAAACCGTGCGTGGCGTGAGAAAGTCAGCCGGGACGTCCTTATAAAGCACAGCACGCAGTCCCCATAGCGGTCACCGTCCGTGAGCAGGTGAAGCGGCGGCGTGTGTGCGCCTCCAGAAATGCGACGCTGCTCTTTAACGCACCAGATGGACGCGCTGAGCATCCTGCGGGACCTGCGGGAGAACAGCGCCGCCGGGCCCGGGCGCGGGCGCGGCGACGCTCGGGGCTCCGTCACCGCGGGAGTGACACCCGACCACCGGCGAGACCTCACAAAGGAGCCGCGCAGGACGAAGACGATCGCGGAAAGAGCCCGAGAAAGCTGCTTCACACGGCTGATCGATATACTGACGACGCTCATATCGATCGAGGAGGACTTCGTTAAGGGCGAAAGGAGCTTGCCCAGGCGCAAGGTACGAGTCTGTATGGCCACAGCACCATACGAGCGTTTATGTCCCCATACAGGCATGTAGTGGTTACACCACAGGTTTGGAGTCAGTGATTTTCATTGTGGCATTTCTGTGTTGAAATGGAAGTGGTCTGGGTGTTATTAAAGAAACATCATCTCTTCTGTCTTGATGTTTTGAAGGACAGCGTTGATCTGAAGAACATCTGCTTGAGGATGACTCTTGGTGAAGGTGCTTCTCGGCCGGACAGGGACTTGAGGGAACTCCGGGACTGTCTCCGGCTTATAGTCGGTAATCTGCTCGTGTGTGTGCGGGATGAGAACCAGTTCCCCTCCACCGAGAACTCCCGCAGGCTGAGGGAACTGTCCACCTCTTTTCCCGACATCTGAAGATCCGCAGGTGTGAGGTTTCGTTGCATGTTTTCTAAGAAACCAAAATCTGGCTCGCAGATGCGATACGAACTTCTACGGAAAGAAACAAGCCACAAACTCTCTGTGAAAACTTCGTCCATCCTTTGTTTATGAAGTGTTCATCTTATTTATTGTGATCGAGCTGGGTGACCATCCAGCTCCTGATATGAAGGTCATCAGAAGAAAGAGTCAATTGCAGGAATTGATGATTCAAATCTAGCAGACAAGGTATTTTTCTCAGGAAAGAAACGAGCCATGGCCTGTTTGTCAGGTTTTTGTCGTATTTATCGTGTTGGTCTGTAATGAAGCCCAGAAGAAAAGTCTCCTGAATCAGGGAGAACTAGTTTGGTGGCTCTCGGAATCCTCCGAGCTCAACGGGTGGGATTCCTGAAGTCACACCCGGCGGGTGTGTTTGGTGTGGCGGCCTTTGTCACCCGAAAGTAAACAGAGATGAAGAGCTGAAGAGATGAAGAGCTGAAGCAGGAGATGAAGCTGGAGATGAAGTCAGACGCCTTTGAATCCCACTGTTCTGTAGAAGTGTTATGACGTCACAGTCACGTACCAAATAAATCGTTCTTGTGTGACGTCAGACTGTCAATCTTCATTGCATATTTTCATGGTTCGTTTAATAATTCCCAGATTCACATACTACCAGCCCATTGTGACGGTGTAAGGATGACGTCGACTGTCGTGTTCTGTCGCTAGATGGTGCACAAACCCAATTTATGTTACACTAATGCAATCTGTCTTGTGGGCTCAGTTCTCCAGAACGTTTCAAAAAACATCAACTAAACCAAACTGTTTTATCACAAAATGTGCACAAGAAAGACACATCAAATATTTCTTTAAAAGTCAAGCCAGTATAATGTTACTGTTGGGGTCTGAATGACTGTAAACAGGCAGTAGAGGATGTTGCACAATGTTTGTCGGTTTCTTTTTCCAAGCAGCTTTTATTTAAGTGATAATTTCCAGTATCATATGCTGACATCATATGACAAATGGCTGTTATTCACATTTCTCGAGATGCATGTTGTGCAATATTTTCATGTAAAACGTCTCATGTTCTTAATTTTATGGGCTTGAGCTGGCAAAAACTATTATTAAATGACAGCCCGAAACACAACATTTATGAGGAATTCATTTAATTGGCCTTCAAATAAATACAAAAAATGGAAACACTGTTGAAATGTGTTCACTGAAAGACAAATAGGTAGCAACTGTGGGCAGTAACAGGGCTGATTTATTTCTTTTGCAAAAAAAATCTGACGACACAATCAAAACGTTTTGCATGAATTTCACACGAACTGACTTGTGTTCAGTGACGTGACATCCAGCTTGCACGTGTCATATTAACAATGTAAAAGTGTGTGATGCTGACTATTGAATGTAAAGGAAATAATCACCAGCCATTACCGTATCTGAACAATTAAGTCACAGAAATGTATATTATTGCATTAGATTAATAGACACAAAGTGACATTTATTTATTTTTGTCTCTTTTGGCAAACGTGTACCTGACAATGAATTGTGTCACGTAGCCAATTAAAGTTAATCTTTATCATTACTGTGAAAGCTGAAAACCATATTAAACATACCTCAATGACAATTAAGCCAAAGTTTAATTGTAAATACAGTCAGGTCAACTCACATAGTAACGCATGTCTGTCACACATTTTAAAACAAGAATATCATAAACATGAGTCAACACAATACCTTCATGTTAGAAAATGCTACAACTTGTAAACAAGACACAGGAGTCTTGTGTCTCGTTTACAGGTCTTGTTTACAGGTCTTGTGTCTCGTTTACAGGTCTTGTGTCTCGTTTACAGGTCTTGTTTACAGGTCTTGTGTCTCGTTTACAGGTCTTGTGTCTCGTTTACAGGTCTTGTTTACAGGTCTTGTGTCTCGTTTACAGGTCTTGTTTACAGGTCTTGTGTCTCGTTTACAGGTCTTGTTTACAGGTCTTGTTTACAGGTCTTTTGTCTTGTTTACAGGTCTTGTGTCTCGTTTACAGGTCTTGTTTAAGGTCTTGTTCTTTACAAGTCTTGTGTCTCGTTTACAGGTCTTGTGTCTTGTTTACAGGTCTTGTGTCTCGTTTACAGGTCTTGTTTACAGGTCTTTTGTCTTGTTTACAAGTCTTGTGTCTCGTTTACAGGTCTTGTTTACAGGTCTTTTGTCTTGTTTACAGGTCTTGTGTCTCGTTTACAAGTCTTGTGTCTCGTTTACAGGTCTTGTTTACAGGTCTTGTGTCTCGTTTACAGGTCTTGTGTCTCGTTTACAGGTCTTTTGTCTTGTTTACAGGTCTTGTTTACAGGTCTTTTGTCTTGTTTACAGGTCTTGTGTCTCGTTTACAGGTCTTGTTTACAGGTCTTGTGTCTCGTTTACAGGTCTTGTGTCTCGTTTACAGGTCTTGTGTCTCGTTTACAGGTCTTTTGTCTTGTTTACAGGTCTTGTTTACAGGTCTTGTGTCTCGTTTACAGGTCTTGTGTCTCGTTTACAGGTCTTTTGTCTTGTTTACAGGTCTCGTTTACAGGTCTTTTGTCTTGTTTACAGGTCTTTTGTCTTGTTTACAGGTCTCGTTTACAGGTCTTTTGTCTTGTTTACAAGTCTTGTGTCTTGTTTACAGGTCTCGTTTACAGGTCTTTTGTCTTGTTTACAGGTCTTGTGTCTCGTTTACAGGTCTTGTGTCTCGTTTACAAGTCTTGTGTCTCATTTACAAGTCTTGTGTCTCATTTACAGATCTTGTTTACAGGTCTTTTGTCTTGTTTACAAGTCTTGTGTCTTGTATACAGGTCTTCTTACCTGAAGACTAACCTGTTAACTGTTTAGTGGTCTATACCATAAGATTCAAAGGAGAACGCATACAATTAAACTGATGTTAAAAAGATGAGAGCTGTTAACGACAACCAAACCTTAAATCAGAAATAATCTTTTTTTTAAGTATATACGATTTGTTTCAGTGATAAAATTAAATGAATACTATAACTGGGAATGCATTGCATTGCGTGAAGACAAATCCAGTCAGGAAAGGTGATGGAGATGTTAAAAAAAGCATTAAAATGGGTTTTGATTTCATGTCAACCCCAAAGTGAACACCACACATTAACACTAAACAGACGGTAAAGTGTGTGATGTTTGTAACTAAAACACCAGATTTTAACACTGGCTGGTTTTTATCATTCAATAATTTGCTATGCACCAAAAACCAGAAACTCCCTAATATTTATAGAGGTCACAATTTAGTGGTTTTGATAGTCACTACACATTTTAAAAGGCTAAAATTAAGGTTATCTGTATGTTTACTGTTGTTAGTTTGAAGCAGTCAGATCACTAGAGGGCGCCATGCACACATTTTACAGGCTTTCACAGCACGTAATGTAAAAAAAAAACATTCAGATTTGGGTATTTATTAGATGACATCATATGCCATCTGTTTCACATCTTAAATTGGCATATTATGTGTGAAAGATTCCCCCACTTGTGAGTAATAACGGTATGCTATTTTATATTTATTTCAGATTTAATATCCAACAGAGAAGGTGCTGATGACCAATTGAACCTGAATAAAAAACAGCAAATCACTGAAACTGTACCAGTAGTTTTCTCATTTTCCCTCTAAACATTGACATTAAAGTTTTCTTTTCTGAAAACTCCCTACGTCATCTGCCAGAAAAGTACAAAATGCTTTTTTGCCACCCATCAGTTTAAGCTCATTATTTACCATGGATCTCAAAATTGATGGATCTAAGAATCACAAATGTTTCTTTTAATGACATTAAATATCATCTCTCCAAGCATGAGATTATATAATTATAACAAATCAGGAAGTTTTAATTTTTAATAACTTTCATCATTTCCTATTAACTCAATTTACTCTACTTTTCCGTATATAGGTACATATAATGTGAGTACCTCCTTTATTTTTCACAAAGCTCATCTGGGGAATATGTTTAATGTCTTGTTGTGTCTGAGATTAATCTTGTTGTTTAGCTTCTTCATGCCTTGCACAGGACTGATCTGAGCTCTGATCTGAGGCTGATAAAGGTCTGTGTTGAGGAGACACTATGAGCTCACTGACAGGCCAGTATGAAGACATTGTGGCGACTGCAGACGGCATGTAGTGGGATAGATGGCTGGGGTATGATGTCACTTCCTGTGACGTAGTGAGACCAGACGAGACAGATGAGTAAATGGATGAGTGTTGTGTAAGCAGAAGATCAGAGGAGAAAGCTGGGCACTGCTGGGGGTCTATAACTGTCTGTCTCTGTCTGTCTGTCTCTCTTTCACCCACGCTGTCTTTATTCAACATTAGTCTTACATAATTACTGCATCTATCCTGACTTGAACTTGATTGTCTTTTCCACAGTCTTGATCTTTCATGTTTCCTCAACCTAGTTGAAAGTTTACCCTGCTTCTCTTAAATATGTTAATATAGGTACATGTAGCTATCGGAGGTAATATGTAGCTATCGGAGACTATGGTTACTCTTTTAAAAGAAAGGGTCATTTCAGTCAAAGGTTCTTAGAAGAACCATTTTTCTGTCTTAACTTTTTATAGCCTGTAGAACCTTTTTCCACTACAAGGAAACTTTTGTGCTGGAACCTTTATCTTTATGGAACCTCACAGCACACCAAAGAACCATCAGAAATATTTATTTTAGGCATGTAGTTGTCATACTTTTTACTGCAGTAAATATTTTTACGCCACTTTCCACTGTAATTGTGCAGGACACAAGATACAGTACAATTACGTGGCTTGACTTTTTGTGACAGTGTGTCCCAACAGAAGTGTGCCCCCATGATCTAGAACATATTTGATTAAAATTCAGGCAAACTTGGGTTTGTGTTCACACTTATTTAAACAAACAGTTATTGCAAAAAGATCGATATTGGAATTTTAATTCTAGGGGCTGGGGATATAATTCACTAAATGTTTTCTAACAAATATGTACTCAGACTTTTAACTAAAAACATATTGTTACTAAGATTTAATCTACTCATGTGACAGCCCCGATTTCCTCTACGGTATAAATGACTTTAATTTTTTTATCTTCAGTCATTTTCTTCCGTATATCATTAACTGTCCCTCGATTTTCTCACAGAGCAACAGAGCGCAGATGTGACGTGTATATGGCGAGTTAATGATTTAGGGTGACGGGATTTTTTTGTGGGGTCATGTCGTTCACTGAACTTTTTTTCATCTTTCCCCTCTTTCTGTTCTTTTTGTTCCATTTCTTTCTTTTGTCTCTGATGCAAAGCCAGTGGAAGACTCCTGGGAGGTTGTGACTGGAAGGCCTGAGTGTGTGAAGCCTCTTCCTGTGAGTGGGTGGTGGGTGATGACCCCGTACTCTCCAGCCCTCTTGATTCTGCATGTGTGTGTGTGCGTGAGTGTGCATGTGGGGGCCTCAGCCCCAGACGACTATCTCCGGGGCTCAATCTCACGCTGCATAGAACCTCCACTGTTTCACTGCGGGGCTTTCCCGCAAGCTTCAGTCTCAATGTATGATTCATTATCCAATCAGGGGGAGGGTGACGCATCCGTGAGTGATCTTATCGAACCCGGTGCCCACGCTCAGCCTTCCAGATGCTCCCTTTGCTAAAGCAACAGAATTCACTGAGTTATTTATAGTTTTGAGAGCCTTAAAAATAGGTTCCACAGGGTGTGGTTGGACCTGTCACAATCACAGCTCGCATCTGAGAAGAAGTGTGATCAGATGAAGTCACAAGAAACTTCGTGACTCGGGCGTTTGGTCATTTTGAGGGTTTTGTTCCCGTGAGTTTCATTTATGGGGAGAATATCAGTGCTTTAGGAACTGAAGGTTGTCAGTTAACTTTGATATGTATCTCGACCATGCATCCTGAGTTTCTAGACCAGCTCACTCTTTGGGGCAGGGCTATTTGTTTGTCTGACCAATGAGAGACAGGCAAACATATTTGAAAACAATGATTATTTTGAAGTTCTGCTTGGTGTGTAAAAATTTTGTTGTGTGTAACTGAAGTAAGTTGTTGTGTCTGTGCTTAGTACTCCCCAAAGTGTTCGATCTCCAATTGAATCATTAATCTTTAGGATATTTAGTGCACTTAATTATTCCACAGGCCCATCTGGGAACATAATGTTAAGCTGCATGTTCCTAAGCAACAGCTGGTTGAAAGTTGCTTACTATCAGCTTTCAAGTATTGTTAAACTGTGTCCCACAAGTTTCATCACGATGTGCTTTAGAGTTAAAATATAAATACCATTATTTTGATCTCAAGCAATATTGTTGTGTGCATTTATTCACTTTTCAGCAAAGGGCCCAGTTTCAATAAAAAAAGAACATTTTTGACTGTGTACGGTTCTTCACTGATCTGTGAAACCTTTTAAAGGTTCTTTAAATCAGTGTTGGTTTCGGAATGCTTTTAATTAGTTATTTAATTTTCACAGAACTACAAAATATGTTACAAAAAGGTTCCATTTGTTAACATTAGTTAATGCATTAACAAACAAACTAACAATGAATAATTGTTCATTATCATTAATTAATGTCAGTTAATACAATAATATAAATGGTAATTGTTCATTCATGTTAGTCCATTGTGCATTAACTAATGTTAATAGATACAACGTTTGATTTTAAAATTGCATTAGTAAAGGCTGAATTTAACATTAGGTGAAAACAATACATGTTGTATAAATATTGGTACTTGTTAGTTCATGTTAACTAAGGTAGTTAACTAATGTTAACAAATGAAACATTTTTGTAAAGTGTTACCCAAAGTTCTTATGAACACAGTTTCTCTTTATCATCAGGCTGTAAAACTATTTTTTCTGTGTGCATTTTTTTCCGTGTGCAATTTTATGTTTTGTGATTTTATATTTGAATTGCAAAAGGCACTTACGATGAGAAAAGTATATATAGTTATAGTCGCACATGTAGTTTCATTGTGTGACTGAGGCGTAGGAAAGAAGCTTTCTTTCTGGTTGTGATGATGTAATGGAATGTTGAGGTCATCCTGTGGTTGCCATGGCAGCACTTTAGGAATGTAAATTTGGTGTATCAAGCCAAACCTTCAATCAGCGTCTCGTAAGTCAATTTACCTTTGCTGAGTCTCTTTATTTCTTTGTTCATGTGTCTGCTGTTAAATCGAGTCTTCAGAACTGTGGTTTTAATGTCAAGTAATCTCATACTGGTTACAAGATGTATCACTGTCTGACTAACCTGAGCACAGTCAAGAGACCGTAAACTCTTGTCTCAAACCACAGACTGAATTTGAGCTCACCTGTGAAGGGCTTTAAATGTTTTTTTGAGATATAACGAAAGAACAAACGGGTTCAGTTGTATTTAAGGAATCCATCTGCATGATGTTGCAGAGGAGACCTATGAAATCTTTTGATCACATCTAGACTGAAAATGTTGCTTTGTGTTGTTTTATCTTTTTTGTAGATCAAAAAATGCAACAGAGCTCTCAATTGTTTCACTAGACATAAATGAGGACATTGTCAACATATGGTAAGATAACAGAGCTGTGAAAAAAAAGTTCATATTAAAATCAGCCAATATGCTATCTAACAGACAACCTGTTAATAACTAACTGTCTAACTAATAACTAACTGGGGCTAACTGTCAGTGAGAATTGGTCCCCTTGATTGTGAACTTATCTGATTGGCAAATCTGATCACAGTCTGAGATATTACTGAGCGGTCTACAGGAGAAACAGGAGTCTTTTCAGGAGAAAAACCTGAGAAGCAGGAGACTAAAGGCCTGTTCACACCAAAAATATTAACTATAAAGACAACTATTATGAGACCCATATTAGCATCCACACCAGCTGACGAAAATGTTATGTTTACTGTAAGCTCCTGCACTTCAGTTGTATAATCATGAAGATGGATGTAGATGCCCTGCTGTTGCTTTACCTTTCACAAATAAAGGAAAACATTCAAACACATCAAATCCTTCAAAGACGAGGAGTTGAGAGAAATTGTCACTCCATTGAGAGTTGTCGCCTGACATTTAAATTGTGTGAGCTCTTTCCATTTTGATTGGCTGTCAATTCATCAGCTGGAAAAATACTCTATATTATCATTGTTATATTTGTGGACTCCACTACTTTATTCAACTTAGAATATTTTAAAAAAACTTTATCTTTACAGTTATAGTTACAATCCTCTTTTTGGATTATTTTCTTGGGTTTGGGCGTTATAGCTGAAATCACTCTCTACCTCATTCACACACCAGCCGGTTCAACAGGTGTTTGAATGTAATTTATCTCACAGTTTAGATTGCACACACGCCTAAGTTCAGGTATCCCCTAAAATGAAGCCTTCATGTCCAAAACGTTGCTTCTCGGGTCAGTTTCCAGCACTACTCCATGTGTCTGTGGGGCTGCATTCACTTAGGATCATGTGCAAGCGTTTAATTGAAGACTTATGCACGCTCGCCGCTGCATCCTGTCCCTCTTTTTGACACAATTGGACCAGTTGAAGGTGCCTCGTGGGAGACATTAGTCAGTGAAAAAGCAAATACTCCATTTTGAATCCATGTTTTCAATTTGCAGACACATGGTTTGAATTAGGTTCATGCTTACTGAGGTGGGTGAGTGGGAGAGTTACCCTCAGGACAGAGGTGAGTGAGGGCTTCTCATACACCCACAGAAAAACACACCCGCATTTACACTTTGTTTTCATTGTTTAGGCACGTTTGAATTTAACAAGATCGTTTGATATGTAAGAATATTGTTTATACTGATTACAATTATAAAATAACAAGTGTGTAAAAATCTTAAAATGTGTGAAAAAAACAGAAAAGCCTCAAAAGTCTGAGACCACTAGTGATTTTTTATTTAATGCTTGTTTCAAAAAAGAAAAATCTGTTATTGTTATGCAAACTACTACTATTAGCATAACAATTTGAGTTAAAAATTAAAATAGATTTAACTTCACTTTCAGAAACAATATTTGGTGTGTCCCATATACACAAATTAAAGAACGTTCCAAAAAACTTTTTATTTTCTTATTAGATTAGTGACCTAGTATTAACACATAACACATCTGAAATCAGTTTTATTTGTTTCATGTCATAAATTTCATATTTTTTGTAATTTTCTGTTTGGCTGGACCATCTACTGTGTGTGTGTTTGTGTGTATCCAGACAGACAGTGGGGGAATGCCATCTCCTAAATTTTCACAGTTGCAACGCTCCTGATTGCACCCCAGTTTTTAACTAACGTACTCTTAAATTTTCATGAACAGAATCAAATAAAATAAAATGTCATTTTTGTGAAGCGTTATCCTTTTAGCAGAATTAAATCTAGATACAGTTTTCAGATATATTTGAGGGATTAGAGATTTTTTTTACTTAATCTTTAACAAACGTGTTACTCATTTGTAAGTGTTTTCAGATGGTCTGGAATTCTTGGATTACATCATCCTCTATGATGTCATTACTGGGTGACTTTGGCACATGTTACGAACGGGTGAAGTCAGGCAGAATTTTTGCTCTCACAGCCCGGCGTGAAACATTTACTATGAACCCTCAGGTCACCATATCCATACAGACAACTGTTAACCCCCCAATCTGTTCTCCTCTGCCTTCATTATGATCGTCTCATCAAGGGGACGGCGAGAGAGGGTGACATCTTCACCCTGAAAAGCAGAAAAAATATTTGGTGTGGAAGCCTGTTGTGTTTTTCTCTTGGGGAACATCATAATGATTTGATTTACTGGCTGTCATTTGATCAACCACGTACTCTCCACTCCTAAACGCACACGCATGCACAGAAACACACACCCCTCCTGGAGGAACCGACGGTGGCAGGGACAGTCCACGCTGCTGGACATCTTGGGGCTGCAATCACATTTATTCTCATTAGATTCTGATAGTGGCAGCTGGAGGCACGAGCCAGAGTCGTAAAACCTCGCTACCTCACTACCTCTCTCACCATTACCTCATTCAGAGCGCATCACAGCCCATCAGACCTTCCCTGCTGCCCGTCGCTGGGGGCACCACCTCACGTTTTTAATGCCCAGTCGCTCACTATTTTTGCTTGTCAGACTAGCTGGCTACATGTCAAATGAATCTGGTAAATAGTACAGAAAATGACCTGTCCTCAGCCTTGAAACATTAAGCGGTTCTGTCAGCAGGTTTGGGGTTGGTGAGCAATTTGCATATGTATGTGAAGGTGACATGCCAGTTTCCCAATGTAAGAGAAAAAGGACAAATGAGATCTTCAATATTGCAATACTTTCTTATGTGGCTATAAGAATTGATGGAGAGCAAATGGAGAAGTCTTCTGCTTCTCAGGTTTGTCTCCTGAGAAAGAGTTTTAGAAGAGATACCCACTGTGTCTCAGACTGTGCTCAGTTAGCCAGCAAAGTTAGAAAAATCAGATTTCTTATCCAATTTTTCTATTACTTCCAAAAACAATAACAATTTATTATTTCAAATCATTTTAAGGAGAAACACCTAAGACAAAGTTGATACTTTTATGAGACATTACCGAGAACTCATGACTTCTCCTGAGCTATGAAAGAGCAACCTTTGAGTAGTAACACAAGCAACACACACCTCCTGTATTTATGCACCTTCCGCACACTCTAGTTTAATTTCTTTCTTCTTCAGTCTTTCCTCCCTGTTAGGAATCAGTCTCAGAGAAGGCCGGTGAATGGCAGTTAAGTGTTTAGACGTTCATCACAGCAGCTGAAATGCACGTCCCGCCCCCTTCACTTCTCTCGTTTGTCAGTTACAGTAAATATTTTGTCAGGATGCTTTTTACAGATGGCTGTTTGTTTTACAGAGATGGTGGAGGTCAATATAGATGGGCTCTGCGAGATGAACTCGCTCATTCCCCTGAGACACAGGTTCTTAGTGAGGCCCTATGATAGATGAAGCGAGTGAGGGATCAGGCCCATGTGCAGTCAAATCAATCTTTAGCTTCCATTGCAGGGGAAAATACATGGACACCCTGAAATGTTTTGAGTTCTATCTGCATTTTTTTTTTGATAGCAAAAATGACCAGCCATTAAAATGCTTGTGGTTTTTAATGTAGTGTTTCTGTTTGGTAGATTTGAAGGACATTGTTGATTTTTCTTCCCTCTTCCCGATGTTAATATTGTCTTCTGATCTGACGCCGCTCTTTGTACCCGTTGCATGTTGTTACAATGAAAACAAATTTGCCCCGCCTCTGAAACAATTTTCCATTTTGAATGACATCACCAGTCCCTCTTATTTTTTTACCCACCCCAACCACCTAACTCCACTCTGGTACGTAATGCCCTACATTTATCCTTATTAAATTTACCAGTTCACTTATACACAATAGATCGAGTAGGTTGTGACTTTTTTCACAGTTTTCAGGGATACACTGTTAAAAATAAAAGTTTCTAAAAGGTTCTGCTGTATGGTTCCATAAAGAACCTTTAACAGCCACAGACCTTTTCTGTTCACAAAAATATTCCTTGTAGAGGTCAAAGGTTGTAAAGGTTATAAAAGGTAAGAAAGACATCGTTCTTAAAAGAATCCTCGACTGAAAGTTCTCTGGGAATTCAGAAATGGTTTTTTAGAAGCCTGGTGTAGGGTTTCTGATAGTAGATAACACCCATATATTGGCAGTAGTGAAAAGACAAGAGCAAACACTCAGTATGAATGGCAGAAATCAAAGCAGTGACTGTGATAAATTGAACAATGTATCTTTTCATCAGCACTGGTTTTGCTTATGGATTTGATTGATCATCAGGCTATCTTTCTTTCTGTCTTGTGCTTGCATCTCATGCACACACACACACACACATGCAGATGAAGTTTCTCATACACACAAAAACCTCGGTGAAATCCCAACACAAGACCATTGAGATGGTTCTTGGGCTCAAGCCACATACAGTGATGTCACTGTGCTTATTCTGAGTCTTTTACTCTAATGTATGCTGACTTAAGCAGTTGAGAATACACACACACACACACACACATACCTTGAAGGTAATATATTTAAAACACCAGTCTTTGAGTATGTTGCTTTTTGCAGAGGCGAGAGTTTGAGCCATAACTATATGTTTTGTGTCATATATCACTGTACATCACAGTTATGTAAAGTGATGGAAAAGTCTGCTGGAGGCATTACATTATGTAAATGCCATAAGTTATTAAATTAAGTAAAGTTTAAAAGTTATTAAATTAAGTACAGTTTATAAGTTATTCAATTAAGTAAAGGTTATAAGTATTTTCAGTTTTCTCTGTCTTTAGCATTTTACAACTGGTTTTATTTGTGCAATTTTGTTAGCTGAAAGTTGTATCCAAATCAGTTAAGGGCTGTCTTTTGAAATCTTAAAGACTCTCTGTCTTCTGTTGAATACAAATGGAGTTACTTATAGCAAATTGTCAGGGCTGCTGTTTTCTATACAATGAAAGTAAACCACAGCGGTCAAGCAAGATTTTCAAGGTAAGAGTTTCAGCAAAATACCAATTCCTCATCCAAATAACAACACCCCAAACAAATAACAATGATTTCATTGAGTGGATGAGGGCTCTGAAAACATTCTTCAGAGTTTTTCCTTTTGTGTTTTACAGAGGAAAAAAATCACATGGATTTGAAATGGTGGTCGTCTCATTAATGCCAGGTTTAGATTCATCAAAATGTTTAAAGAACATTAATGGTTAAACGTTTAAACCAGACAGTCACATATTGATCATATAAGAAGATTATTTCCTGTCTTTCTTTACTTAGTCAAATCATTGGATAGTTGATTTGAGGAAGCAGCATCTTATAAAATGTGTTTAAAAATAAGTCATTTTATGACTGCGTGCAGTTTTCATAACAGGAGAAAAAAATCACATTTTTTCTTTATTATTTGATCATAGAAACTAATCAAAGCTGATTTAAAGTTCTCCAGTCAGAAAATGGCTCTAAAATAACAGTTAGATGTATTTTAAAATCTCTTCATCGCTCTCATTTTTCTTGTTTTCCCAGCAACATTTGAGAGTCTCTCTGATCTAAACAGGCTCGGGGTCCCCGCATCTGTCCCTTTGGGAGTGAGACACATTGTGTGTTTAGTCTAGAGTATGAAAAGGAGACAAAAAAAGATGAGGAAAAAAACAAGCCTGCTTCACACAAACAGTCCCATACACACTGAAGAGCACAAACAGAAGCGGGAATTTGTGCGTTTTCATTTAACACGCTGTTTGCGGTGGCATGTGTGTTCAATACATCTGCCGTTGTATTCTTAGGTGTGTAACGATGACATCATCCTCCCCCAGCCGGCACCACGGGTGTTATTTTAACAGTCTCCTGTGTTACTGTTTTGTCCTGAAAGTGCCCACAGATCAAGACTCATTATCTGAGGACATGAACGTGTGGTAGAAACAACCAGATGTCAGAGTTTTGCTTCTGTTGTCGACACTATCAGTATTCAGCATATGATAACTCACAGCACTACCTGCAGCTGTTTGGCTGTACAGTCGATCATTTCATTTGTGCCTACTTGCTGGTGTTAGCATTAAAATATTATTATAATTAAATATTATTATGGGTTATTGGTTTTGCTTTATTATTAAGGGTTATTATGGTGGTTCCCGTAGCTCAGCAGGTAGAATGACATTAACAATGTCAAAGGTGTAGGTTCAGTTCTTATTACTTTGCATTTAAAGTGTCTTTAAATTGCATAAATGTGTATTTTATTTGTAAATGTATATGTAATTGGTAAAATATTGATTCATTGAATAATTGATTTGTTTTAGAAGTGCCAGGTTATCTGAAAATGCAAACAGAGTTGACCATTTTTTTAACAATTTAAATCAAACAAACATCATTGGTTGTCTCAGATTTTTGAAAGAGGAGGTTTGTACATTTATTTTTATACCTTTTATAAAAATATAACCATTAGCCATATAACCACAAATTAGCCTTGGGCTTGAAGCGTGTATGTAAAGCAATGTTATTCTGGACCGTCCTTGTTAAACAAACCAATAAATAAACATATTTACATTTTTGCTATTCATTTTTTATTTTTATATACTTCATATATAAATTAATATTCTTAAATGTTATTCTAATTGACTGTATTAAATAGGACCAGCATTTCACAGGTTGGCCCAGATGTTGCTCACTGTGAGCTCATGTTTGGCAGGGCTGGGCAGAGTGTCCCTGTGTTACACTTCTTGTTTGTTATGGATTGGCCACAGATGTGTCAGAGTCTCTCGTATGAATCACAGTGATTTAGACGTGTCTTTTCAATCCCCCTGAGTGGCTCGTTCAATGGATTAAGAGGAAGGCGTTGAGACAATCAGTTTTATCACAATGGAACCCGTTGCAGGGATGACGTCATTGCCTCCTCACGGAGAGGGTCGGAGGAGAGGGAGCACAAGCGTGTCTGAGGAGCACAAAAAAGAGTGCGCGTATAGGTGAGCCAACTATAGTTAGTACATAGTGCTGCTTGCTAAGGTATGGATGATGTCTGTTGTGGGTCATATTGGGCAAGTGTGCTATTTTATGTGTGCTAGGTGATCAGAATTACCTGGCAGATGATAACATTATAAAACCAACACCGATTAATGTTGTGCAGTATTATGTATATCTATTCCTAGTATATAATATGAACCAATTTACCTCATGAATTTGTTATAGTAGAATCCCATTTTTAATTTCCCTTGGAGATTTCTGACCCTTGTATTAACTAGTTCCAGGTCAAATACTGGGTTACAGTTTTATGATAATAACAGTCACCTGAAGTAACTATAGCATTTTGACAGAAATGTGGTTTCTGTGATGACTCTTTGTAAAGAAGATTTTGTTTGTGTGTGAGTATCAGAAAGACAGAGAGAGTGTGACATCTACACAGCTCATGTTATTGCTGGTATTCTCATTTATATCTAGTCATCCAGACACTGCACATCTTTATTTAACACAGGTCTGGAAACCATAATGGCAGTGAAACATCCCTCGCACAAGTTCATGAGTGCGTGATGACATCACGCCGCCCCAGCAAAGATGAGGCAGGAACCTTTGTGTAGGACTAACAGGAAAGAATGTCTCAAGCGCTGGTCTGGAAATTCTCTGCATAGTTTCACCGGCGCTGTTTCATGTAGGGCCACTGGCCATGGTCGCATTGTCCATGATGACCTCAACGGAATGTTATTGAGGAAATTATTTTTCATGTCGTGTGGAAATGGGAGAGAGGAACAGGAGCTTATAAGGTGTGTGTGTGGTTCCTGTGTGGAGAATTTAGACGGTTAGTCACCCACTCCAGCCGAGACCTCACAGGGCGAGACATAACAGTAGTCGTTTCTCGTCTGCATATTTGAGTGATAAATTGTTTTGGTTGTGTTTCCATTGGATGTACCCGTGAATCAGAGAGGGAGAGAGACATGAGGGCCTGTAATGTAACAGGACCCAGACATCCAATATTACAGCAGATGAGTGACGGGCCTCGTTCCTCAGGCCACAGAGAGAGCTCTTAGTCAGGCTTGGAAAAGCAGTGGGACTCCCCAATCTGAGGAAACTTCAACTGCAGTTCCATTATCCTCTGCAGATTCCTGCCAAGCACCAGGTCAGCGTAAGATCCAGATGTGGCCCTTCTCTTCTTATCACACTCATGCAGCACTGAAGCAGATGTGTTCAGTTGTGTCAGGCGATAGAGTTCATTCTTACTCCAGTGCTTTGTTCTTTTAGCCCAACTGGTAGCCCGTGTAAGCAAGGTTGAGGTCATGGGTTTGATTCGCTAGAATATTTAGGGACCAAAATAATCTTGGGTGGGCACTTTTAACATGAGCCAGTAAGCAACCATCTAATAATGTGCAAAAAAGAAAAAAATCACTCAGACTACCTGTGAAACCATATACCAACATTCTGGCGACCAACCAGGACAACCTGTCCTCATGGATCAGGTAATTAGTTAATGTGCATTCAAAAAGAAATGAAATATCTGAAATGAAACTGTTTAATTATATTGCCATATAAGCCACAATAAACGTTTTGTTACGTGTTTGTTAATGATGAACAATGATTAATCCACACCCCGACTGATGTTTAAAATGTAAAAGACTGTTAATGCAACGTCTTGGAGTTGGGAAAAAAAGTAACAAACAACACTCTTGAAATGATTTGTGTCGATATCTCTCTTTAATGACAGCATTGGTCTCTCTGCTCTCTAATTTTTCCCATCGCGAAGTTCTCTCTGCGTCTCCCGTGGGGCACATGGGTCTGTTTGCTAGCTCTCATAATTGCAGTGGTGAGAGAGAGAGAGAGAGAGAGAGAGAGCAGCAACAGCAGACAAGAGAGATAGAAAAACATTAATTAGAGTTAGCAGTGCTGAAAGCCAGTTAAGAGTTTTTCATGTGGTCTCAGGCAACCTCTTTATATATTATATATATTATATATTATAAGTGAAATATGTAAAGATACAGGGGTGTATCAAAAATATAAATTCTGTCCTCATTTACACACACTCATGTCATTCCAAATGCCTGTGACTTTCTTTTATCTGTGGAGCAAAAGAGGAGAAATGCTGAAGAATGTTGTTTTTTTTCCTTACAATGAAAGTGAATGTGTTACTGAGGTCATCAGTTATTAATATTCTGCCTAAAAACTCATTTTGTGTTTCACAGATGAAAGAAAATGAAATGTCTTTAGAACAATGTGAGTGTGAGTAAATGGTGACAGAATTTTATTTTTGGCTGAAAAACCTTGTCATGTTAATGTAATGCATGTTTTTTTAGTTTTGGTCATTTATGAAGCTACATTAGGTGGGTCACTAATACAGTGTCATACAGCTACAAGTATGAGGAAACAGCGTGTAAAATGTTTTGAATTCTCTGGACTTTTGAAAGAGAATGAAATTGTCATACAAAAATCCACATTGTTCCAAAAAGTTGCTCATTTTTCACAGCAATGCAACTAGTCTCCCAGTAAATGCAAACAAAATGGTGACAAAAGGTTGTTAGCTCAAACTAGATGAGCTTCTTAGCCCCAGATTGTCCCTGTAATGCACGTACAGTAAGTCACACTGGATTAAAGTGTCTGATAAATTACTTCTGACTTGTTTTCCTCTACTGTTTATGTCTTATATATATACATTCTTTATTTAAGCAACGTCTGAGGCTTGACACTGTAATTATCCACCCCAACTGGACATTAATTGATTGCTCTGACTCTGAAAATGCTGAAAATGAGCCTTACTGGAAACCTGCTGTGATATTTTAGGAGCAGGCCCGTAATAAAGGGTCACCCATGTGGTTCTGATTGGCCGAAATACCTCACAGATGATTGGTCTAAAATGCTAGACATTCTTTGTCAAATTGTCCTGAAGATTTCCTGACCGCGCAGTGTGAAGCGTGCCACAAGCTGGAGGCCGCAACGCTACGAGCGCATTAGCACACCCCCTCTCTGAGGGCCCCAATCAGCATTCCTTCCTAAAAACACTCCATTCTTCCTGCCCATATTTGGCCGAGAGGGGAAGGGAATCCCTCGCGATGACTCATCAGTTTCTCGGACCTGGGGGAGTTCACTGGAACGAGCACGACTCCCTCATCTGAAGGATGTGCCGAGCAGAACTCGCTAGATCATCGGGGTTGAACGAGAGCATTTCTCTGTGTATTTTTAACTGTGGCTGTTTCATATATTTTGTTCCCCTGTGATAAAACCCGCTGCCGTTACCTTGCGGGGATCAAGGTCGCCAGTACAAATAAACAATAAGCCTTTCTGCTCAGATTTTAGCATGTGAATAACACTATAACTTCACAGTGGATGACATTTTGTTTAGTGAGGGGACTTTGACAGAGATTTTGACAGTCATCTGAAAGTCTGAAAGAAGCTCAGTTTACTTGCATTCACCGTTTATAACTATACAAACCATACGTTATACAATACTCTGTTTTGTACAGATATACGATTACAATATTATATGCTACACTCACTTTATTGTACATAAACTGCATTATGCATGATTCTAGTGGGGTAAATTACGTAACATTTTGAGATCTAAAATAAATATTTAAAATTTTACTTATGTCTAGTACATAAATATATAAAAAAAACGAAACTTTTAATGTAAACAATACTGTACATTGTAGTGTAGCGTAAGTAACTTCTGTCTCTTTTCTGTCCTAGGAATATTGTCAATGACAACAGAAGGTAAAAACAATCCTGAACACTCTCACTCACTGTTTTTCTCCTGCAATCTCTCTCTCTCTCTCTCTCTCTCTCATTCTCCACACTTCATTTCTTCCACTGTTAACCATAGTGGATTCAAGCACAAACAAGCAATGCTAACGATCGCAATCACCACTAATTTGGAGGCCCAGTTCTCCACCCCCATGCTCTGCTCCTGGACGCGCTCCATCCCAAAAACCCTTGGGGCTCCAGATGGGTGTACTGGCTGTCGTGAAGGGGAGAAAAGGACAGAAGGAGGTGGTTGATGTTTCTAGAGAGAATATAGCTCTCTCTTTCTCTCGCCCTCTATCTATATCTTTTCTTTGAAGTGAATAGTACATCTGCTCTTTAAAAAAAATTATAACAATGGTATAGTTCTAAATTAGAGATTCAGTTTAACATGAGATACCGGAATGACTCAGTATTCAACCACTACAAAGCATTTTTCATCATAAAAGTGATGAAAAAACTCTTTAATTGCTTATCTAGATCTCTGTGTCATTATCACGACAATCCAAAGCACAAAACGTGACCTCAGACTAGCCAAAAGCATAAACAGAGGATGAGGGACGGCAATGGAGGGTGGGGCAGGAGCTGTTGTAATTGGTGTAAGTTTGGGGGGGTTAAAGCCACGCTGCTGGGTTTTGAAAGAGTGTGTAAACGGAGCCCTGTCATTTAGCAGACGCCCGTTGGGCTGGCCTGTGTGAATGCAACTCACAACTGTTCTCTAATTAACTCCTACTCGGAGAGAGAGATGGAAGAGTGCCCTGCCAAAGCTGACTAAACGCAAGAGGAAAAACATTCAGTCTGGCTGCAGTCGTTTTGATTCAGCAAAGTTCACACTGATTGTCAATGCGCATGTCATCATGCTTGTGTGTTTTTAATGGTTCCCAATTCAGAATCTTATTCTGATTTGGTTCTAAAATAAGCCCAGCTGTAACCGTAAAGGAAGATTAACAAAGATCATTGTTTTATCTGGAGCTTTTGGCCCCTGAAAGCTCAAGTCTTATTGTGGATCAAACAGTCTCGAGTGTGCAAAATATTACTTAGCTTAGTACAATGTTCACACGTAAAGATTGCTTGTCCAGTGATAGAAGATCATAAATAACCGGCATACGAGACAAAACGTATGGAAGGAAGACAAGCTCAGTTTTTTGCATGTGTGAAAAACTTTGCTGCATAACAATTATAGTTACAAAAAAATGTCTAAAGAGAAAAAGACAGAATTTGCCAATATAAACTTTCGGATGATTTTTGTTTGAATGAGCGTTTAGTGGTACATTTGCATATTAATCACATGCTGCATGCTACATGTTGACATTAATCAATTTAGTATTGTAAGTTATTACATTGTTTAAAACATTGTAATATAAAATTATTAAAATATACTGTTATGTATTATTATATGTATTATTAGAATAATTTTCTGTATATAACAAAATGTTTTCTAGATATTTTTCTAAGAGGCCCTCTGGTTTATACAAGCTGGAGGCAAGAGGCCCATGCTAACCGAGAGTGAGAGAGTAGCTGAATCATATCAAGCGGGTTTATTCACACCCCTCTGGGATCTGCTAGGAATCAGTTTAAGTCTTTCCATTCACACATGCACACTCTTCAGTTTGAGGCAATGCCTGCTGGGCTCTTAAACTCCCCTGACCCAAGCTGGACTGGAGATCAAGCTGGCCAGTGTCAGGCATTCGCTGAATGTACACGATATGCATTAACAATATCAATGGGGCTGAAAGCTGTTGAAGTTGAACTCTGTTCAGCAGACAAATGAATCAATCCTGTGCGTCTGACAGACACGGGCCTCCCTTTAAGCGCTATTGTGGGGCTGAGTGACAGGAAAATGCTTTGTGTTTGATTGACACAAGGTTTGCTGGCCTCACAGTAAATGGAGAGGTCAAAGGTCAAACTCGGGCCTCCATCTATAGCCACTCGCAAACGAGACAAGCTCTGGCGGGGAACACTGTCACCAGGATTTTAGTGTAGCGAAGAATGACCACTTTTGTTTTGACAAAGAGAGAGAGAGAGAATGAGAGAGCAAACATGTGGCATTTTTAGGGCATAAGAGGCCCTCAGTAGTTCAGTCCAAACACTAGTGCTTGTCTCAGGCGTTCTCATGTTTTGCTTCACCCTTATCTTATCACTGTTTGTTAACAGGAACAAACATTTTCATCTGGGCATGTTGTAGTGTTAGGTAAGCATGCGTGTGGTGTATGGGTCGGTTTTCCCAACATTGTGTGGACCAAAGCAAAAATTGTAATCATTTATATTTCTGCACATGAGTCATATAGACTTTGAGACAGATGTAATCACATGAGGATGATAACACGAGGGTGAGAACATTATGAAAACATTTCAGTGAAGATTTTTATTTTTTGTTTAAATAATAAGCAAGATAAGTAAGAGAACATTCTTCTTGAAAGAAAAAATTAAAAAGATATATAGTCCATCTATTGTTATATTTCCACAAAGGTCTCATGTTAGAATTTCCAACTCCATTGCGTTCCACCAGAAGTTTCCAGAACTTTTCAAAGCTTTGGCTGTATTTGTGGTCAGTCATTTTTACCTTGTTTTTGGAGCGCCACATATTAATGATAAATGCTTTCGTTTACTAGCTGCATGTGTTTCTGAACTTCAAAGTGGCCTGGATGTCGTTCTCCTCCTCTCTCCTCTCTCCTCCCCTTGACATCTCCCTCTCTCTTCCATTCTCCCTGCAGGAATTCTGTGTAATTAGCATGCCGTTAATGGTCCGTGCGATTAGAGCCTTTTAGATTTTACACACTGGCCCAGTTTAACCACTGACTGGCCTGTGGAGTTCTTCATTTAAACCATGTGCAGAAGAGGAGACGTGGCGAGAGAGAGAGAGAGAGAGAGAGAGAGAGAGAGAGAGAGAGAGAGAGAGAGAGAGAAGGTCAGATACCTTTGAATGTCTTTTAATTGTCCTGCTTTTTGGCTACATTCAAAGGGGAATCCCAGTGGGTGTTTCAACATAATTCCACACTTTGACTTGGTGTGTTGACGTGAGTTAAACAGAGTACACAGCACCCAGAATTAATCTTTTAATGTACGTTTATTTAAAATGATTGTGTTAAAGGATTTGAGAGATATAAATGTCAATTCTTTATTTAGTGATTGTTTAGACTGGTGTACTCAGAACATTTGTATTGACTTGTAATTCGCTGGCCACTGTGGAAGGTTTCTTGATCTGAGTCAAGTGTGGCTTCAGTCATATATAACATATTTATTCCTGGTTATTGTTGATTGTGTCCAGTGTTTTATTTATATATATATATATATATATATATATATATATATATATATATATATATATACACACACACACACACACAATATTCCAGTATAAGCCAACACAACATGCGGATCACAATAGACTTCATATACAAATGCCGTTTTGTTTTCCTTTACATTCATACATTCAACAGATTTTTATGGGTTCTTGTGAGTCAGAGTGACAGATGCTGTAGAATCAGGAGTCTTGGCAGCGATACACTGTATCTCTCTCTTTCTTTATTCACTTTCCTCCCATCAGTCCAAAACCTCGTGCTCTCCTGCTCGGCCCAATCTGGAGAGAGTTAGTGCCATCCCAGTGGACTGGGTCAAGCAGTCCTTTTGTGCTGATCTGGGATCAGCTTTGCTCCTCCAAATCCTCACCTCACACACTTGAAGAGAGAGCACAAGACTGATCACAAAATGGTTTTAAGCAAACCCTCAAATCTCTGTACTGGGATCAGTCATTGGCCACAGTGTCTTGGTGTCACACTGAGGAGGACAGAGGCTAGAAATAACCGCTTTATGTTGATACCAGGGCTGTCATCATTTACTCGCCTGCATGTTGTTTCACACCCTTATGACATTCCTCTGTGGAACACAGAAGATTATTTTCAAATGATCAGAATTCAGGCTGCTCTTTTTCATACAAAAAATAAATAAATGGGGAAAAATGACCAAGAAAACATTTTATAAAATATAAAAATAGTCCACATGACTTACACCTCTTCTAATCTGCAGCCACAGCTTTGTGTAACAAAAAAAAGACATTTTGTCAAGCTTGCTGCAATGCTTTTGTCATTTTCGGAACTCAACAGCATCCTCATTCACTGTTTTGTGTGGAAGACTATATACTTATTGTTATTCATAATAACAATAATGACAATGACAGCAATAACAGTAATGACCCTGATAATCATCTTTATTATGAAAGGAGATTCAATTCATCTGTACTGATTTTTTTCAGTTTGTTCATACATTGGTTTCATACATTTAGTTTAATCTGAAGAATCTGTATGAATCTGTATATCCATGTTCACGTTAAGTTTTTTTTATGTTGTGTGTGTTTATTGTTATCTGTTTGCACAAAACTGAGGAAATGGTAAGTACCACCCCTCCCAGTGTCTCGCTGTGTGTGTGTGTGTGTGTGTGTGCACGCGTATGTGCATGTGTGTGTTCTTGTTGTTGATTCTTGGTCCATATGGCAGAAGAGTGGCACTGAGAAATGTAATTAAAGTAACCCACCCCCACTCCATTATTATCTCTTCATCTATTTATCCATCTCGCTCCATCAGTTGTTCATCTCTTACTTTAACTGAATGCCTGCTCACTTCTGCCTTATTCTGGCTTGTGTCTTATTATCTTATCTTTGGTAACCTTAGCTTTGTCTCCATTGTTTCTCTCTTTTCAATTTCATTCACTCCCTCTTTCTCAGTCGTTCTGGTGGGATGACTAAAGCAGCACCTCCTGTGTTAGGGTGTGTGAAGAGAGAAAGAGAGGGATGCAGAGAAGGAGGGAGAGTGTGTGGGGGGCAGTGATGACACTGCATGGTGAAGTCATACTCCATGACATCATCCTCTGGAGCAGAGCCAGGAGAGCCAGCAGTCTCTCTCTCCTCTAGCTCGCTTGCTTACTCTCTCTCTCTCTCTCTCTCTCTCTCTCTCTCTCTCTCTACACTCTCTTTCAGAAAGAGCAGGAGTAAAAACTCCAGGAGTCTTTTGTTCCCACAATCCCCCACCACTAACAGCTCCCCCCACCCCACACTGCAGCCTACTGTCTTTGTCTCTCAGTCTGTCAGTCTGTCTGTCTGCTTCTTGTAGAGCCCAAGGGCTTGTGCTTGTAGACTACTTCTGACTGCAGCACAATCAATACACACATGGTGAATTGTGTGTCCCTGATTCCCTTCCGTCAGTCCACACACACACACTTAGTGCACTTACACACCCTTTTATGCAACATGTGGTTTAGTGCTCAGCAGTTTGTGACGTGCTAATGTTCTCGTACAAAGGCTTTCTTTGTCAATGAAAATGATTTTGTTAATGCACAGAATGTTTTCTCTGGTGCTGATCAGGTCATAATCACTCCACACTGCATGTTAAAACCGTGTCAACAGCCAGATTATATTTCCTGAAAATACACGAGTGGTGATTGCACAAACAGAAGTTGCTGTGTGGTGGGTTGTTGGTTCAGTTAATATTGTGGTTTGAGTGGTTGCCAGGGTGTTGCTCAGTGTTCTGAGTGGTTGCCAGGGTGTTGCTCTGGTGTTTTGGGGGTTTCTTGGTAGTTGCTTACCAGCCCAATTCAAAGAGGTTAAACCCTCAGGTTGATCCTTCAGTACATGTATATAATATTTTTTCCACCCCTTTTATTGCATGCCAGTCACCTTTCTTTGAAACCTAATAATATTACTCTTCTCTACAAGCCCCTTGAATTGAAGTATTCTTGTCCTAAGAGGAATCATGGTTTAAATCTGTGACATTAAGTATGAGCTATAGAAAAAGTGATGCTTAGTTCAGCGAGTACCTAATTATAACAGAAAACGAAACAGAGAGATTACATTTCACATAATTCTACTGACACATCATTTTTCTGGCCAATTCTGGTCAAAGTTTTATTAATAAGTGATCTTTGTTCAGTCAACAGACTGAGTCAACATGTACGGTCCAGCTTTTCTGTGTGAGAACAGGCTGGACCCCCTAGTAAACCTCAGCCCTTCATCTTGCTTAGATCTCTGGGGACAAAGAGAGAAGCCACCCTTCTGATGCTGGACCTGGGCTGCGATCAACCGACAGTCGCTTTTCTTATCCTGCCCCGTCATTCTCTCTCGCAATTATTTTAGTTGGCAGTGTGGAGACACAGAACATCTGTACTCATGGTAAATGTACAATTTTGTGGGATTGTTAAAAGTAAGATTAAGACTAGGAGGTTGTGACAAAGGGATTTTCTGTGGATTAGCAAAGGGGCCTATAAAACCTTTTATGTTTTGTTATGTGTCTTGGCTTGTAGGATATTGAGGTTGTTGATTAATTGTTGGTGGTCTAAAAAGTGGTTTAATCTGAAGCATTTAAAGGTTCTGAATGCAATTTCACTTTAGCCGTTTTGTTAACATTAAACATAAGACCTGTCTCAAAAAAAACATAATTTAAAGACTTTTCAACCAATCTAACGTCAACAATCCCAAGCATGAGAAATGACTGATTGACAGAGGGCGTTTCTGATTGGCCAAAAAAGTGTGGGCCACGTCCTTGTGTTTACAGAGCCTAGGACATTTTGTGCTATAACTGAACGGTTTAGTAAAAATAAATATACTTTCCTTGTCTTCATTGTTCAGCCAGATGAAATGATTTTCACAGCCTGCAAATGGCTTATTACATATTAAACAGGAATGAGAGAAAGTGTTTTTGTAAAACAAGTAACACTACAACTTCAAATACAGATTATTCATTTGTATTCTTGTCTGCAATCCACTGCTCGTGAATTCACTGCTTGTGAATTCGTGAATATAAGGGTAGATACTGGAAAACACACAAATTCTAATGCTTGAGGTGGCTAAAAGTGAACCCATTTTTCTGCATGCCCCGTTTAATTCTTTGTTCTCATTATTATCATAAAGATGGACACTTTGAGAGAGATCTCAATTTTGCATTTTTTTACTGACCTGACACTATTTATTTCAAAATTCTCTCCATTCTTTTGGTAGAGATGAGAGAGAGAGAGAGAGAGAGAGAGAGAAATGTATTGCATTTTTAAAGATGTGGCATCACAGAGGGTGACCTGAACATGATTGATTAGTTTGGTTCATTGATTATTAAAGTTACATTCACACAGAAGTGCAGTAATGAGACGCTTATAAGATGGCATTACAGAAGACTATAACAAAAAGCCTTTTAAAAGAACTTACAATAAAACAGACATAACACTTCTTTTGCATGAGAAAAAGCAATAATACAAACACCCCGTGGGCATAGAAAAATATTCACATTTTTATCAAATGTAAGTTCATAGAAAATGTTGCATTTGGCCATTTTTGGAAGCAGAGAAGAAAAGAGAAGCTCTGTTATGTGTGCGTGACTCATTATTGATCGTGACTCATGGTGTCATGCGTGTGGATGAAGAGCTTTCAGAAATGCACAAAATGCTCACAGGAATGCTTGCATGTCGCATGTTACTGCATTTCTGCCTGTTCATCATTTAAAGACCTTCTGCAGGAGTTTATATGAGTCTTTATTATGAAGTTTGTCAAGCATCAGTTATTTGCTTCTAAAGTTCTTTAACACACACACACATGTTGGCATATGTGGTTTATGAGGACTCTCCATAGATGTAATGGTTTTAATACTGTACAGGCTGTATATTTTGTCCCCTAACCCTCACAGAAAACTTTTGGCATTTTGGTTTTAATGAACCAAAATTCACCATTTAGTATGTTTTTTAAGCGATTTAGTTTATGAGGACACAGGAAATGTCCCCACAAACCATGTTTACATTGTTATACACGTCATTATACACATGTCCTCGTAAACTATATATTCAAACCCACACAGATAAACACACACACACACAGTACAACCACTCGTGACTGTCTGATTCATATCCACAACACCAGTCACGGCTCATCTCTCTGTAATCAACATGTCAACAAGCAGCAGGCCTGTGAATTAATATTACTGCAGGTTTGCACTGTCTGCTCTCTCCTTGTGTTTTGATGCGCTAGATGCATGTGGGAGGAAAGGCAACAGGGCGTGCATGTTACCCGCACCAGCAGAAGAGTACGTATCTGAAGTGCTGGGTGAGTACAAAGGCACATTTACGCCTGTTTCCATCCAACACAAAGCAGATCCTTTCAGCATGCAGGCTGGAGAGAGCTCAAGGGCTCCATCACCCCCTCCCACTATCAGACTCACCATCATCCACACCTCTTAGCCCTCTTGCTCTCTCTTCCTCTCTCTCTCTTTCTCTCTATTTGCCTCTTACTCACTCTGTTCTTCAAAATTAATCCCTAATCCCTAACGTTGGTTCTGGTCGGTCATTTCTTACATTTCTCTGCACGGGTTTGAATCTCACATACGCAAACACACATTCTTGCCCATACTCTTCTCTCACTCACTGAGTGGCAGTCACCACCATGCAATTAGTCAATAAAATGAAATTATACCTAAACGTTGGTCAAGACACACTTTATTGTTTAAATTAAAAGTTAAAGGTCCTTTATGGAACTATACAGCCCAACAAAGAACCTTTTAGGAACCTTTATTTGTGTATACAGGCCTTACAGACTAACAGACAGTTAAACAGAGGGAGTGAGACAGAGAGATAGACAGAAAAACTGATTCAAGAGAATCTGATCTGAAATCAGCTGTTCTTTACTGTAGTTATAAATAAAAACAACCCCTGAGTCAGCTTATATATTAGTCTGAGGTGGTCTCACTGATTGTACCCACTGTCCTCCACATGGCTGTGCTGTGGGCTGCTGTTAGTATCAACATGCTGGTTCTGGACTCATACTCACTGATTCTGGATCTGCTCAGGAGGGCCATCCTAATCAAGAGAAGCTAATCAATGCTAAACTGATGTCAGATCAGTGGGTAAGAAAAGCACGATTCTAAAGCACGACTACTACTTTTGTGCGTGATTCACCAGTGCACATTATTCTAAAAAGTGTTTCTTCCAGAACGATCATCAAAATCTACTCTCTCTTCATCTTAAATGACTTTCCTTTATGACTGGTGTCACCTACTGTACGCTACACTGTCTGTTATTGTTAACCAACAGCCAAACACAGTTCAGTATTTAGACATTGGTTTACATTAATGTTGTAAGTAATGCAGTCTCTCTATAATCTTGTTTTTAATGACATTTAAACTTAATGTAATAAAGTTCATGGGAACAATAGCAAATAATGTTTTGATTAGCAAGGAAAGTAATCTTGCCAGGCTGACTGCAAACAAACACTGTACACGACACATAAGTTGTAAATGCTGTTTTATCATTATATTTCATTACATCTCTTTATATTTCTGTCCTGCATAATGAAAGTTTCATGTTTTATATCACGTTTCATTATATTTTATACTAACTACACGATGTTCATCCGTGTAGTGTGAGTGGGTGTGGAAGTTTTTTTTGATGCTTTGCTGGGAAACATTTTATTTTTACTCATTATTTCATTATTAATTTCATTACATATCATTATTTTTTATTATATTCTGTATCAAACCTTGAAAATAAAGCAATTTGGTTTGTTTTGCTTTGATGTGCTGTAAAGCCATTTGTAGTGCAGTATAATAACCTGTGTATAGTTATAGAACACTCAACTAGTCAGCTAGCTAGAAACACCTCAAATACCATCATAGATAAACAGGTTAATGAATATATACCTAATAACCTTTGACCTTATACCTATACCAGGACCTTTCAGCTGTAACAGCGACCAGGTACACTCAAATATAAGCAAACACACTATAATAATCTCACTCTGTGTGTGTGTGTGTTGCAGGCTGATGGACAGTGATTCAGTCTGAACTGAACAGAACAGCACCAGTGACCTTATGGAAGGATCATCATCTCACCCTGCGGCCATCTGGTAGTGTGATCCTCCTTCTCTCCATCTCACACACACTTCTCTCTCGAATGCATGCACGCTCACACACTCTTACACAAACACACCCAACCATAAACAAGGGAGCTCATATACATGTGCGAGGATAAAAATGTATGCTTACGTTAACACACTCTCTCAAACACACACCCTTATATACACCCTTATATATTTCAGAAACATTGAAATGCCTATTTGATTGGTTTCTGAATAAACGATACATGTCTCCTTTTGCTGTTAGTGATATCCCACAATCCTTTGTGTGCGATCCAGCAGCTGATGCAAAGAAAGAATTACGCATTGCAATAATTAAATGTGTAAGTTATGTCTAAAGTTCAATTTGTTCTCATCAGCATATAAGCGGTGTCATCAGTGAAGTTATTGTGCTTTGGAAGGCAGTCTAAAACCAGGTTTTTTAAACCAATCTTTAACTAAAACTCTGAGGGTTAAGGCCATGATTTGTTAAGCGAGAGAGAAAGCATATAAGATATTTAGTTGATTACAGTATCGTCTAGTTCTGCGGTCGCTTCTTTTTTATTATTCATGTGATCATATATTACATGTACACGTGCTATTCTAAGCACATGCTTAGCGAAAGCCTTCATGTACAGAGAGTCTTTGAATTCATTCATAATTTATGTTTCATTTTTCACATGTACCTATGAACTTGAGCTGAGCTCTGATAGAGGAGCGTCTGCCACTAGCGAGCATTGTGACGACAGGGTGAATTGTGGTGTGGCTGGCAAGCGTGGCCAACAAGTGCAAATGATTTGGATGCCAGGATAGCATGCCCTGACCTGCACCAGACATACACGCACACACAAACGTCCACTTGCCCCTTCTGACACTATATAAACAAACATACCTGCACACAAACACTATTGATTTGTCTGATTGAGCCTTGATTCATGCATGTGCTCACGGTGTGTGTCTGTGTGTCGAATCAGAGAGTGAGTTCAGTGGAAGTGAGACAGAATTTGTGAGGAGTCTAAGCCTCTGGTATTCGCACTCATTCGCATGGAAGCTTCGTCATGCAGTCAGACAGCAGCTGCGCAGGGAGGTTATAGACAGTGTGTGTGTGTGTGTGACGATCTATCTTGTGAGGACCAGTGTGACCATCGGAGTGAGGACAAAGAGAGTAAAGTGTGGACAGAAACAGAGAAACCCCTTTAAAGGTCTGTTGGAGGGTTAAGACTTGGTTTTAGGGTTACAGCTGGAATTAGGTTTAGTTTAGGTTTAGCCACTTAGTTAGCAATTGTATTGTGTTCCTGTGTTAACAGTGCAAAAGTTGAGGGTTTGATTCCCAGGGAAACGCATGTACTGATAAATTGTATACCAATGAGTGTCCTCAGAAAGATTGCTGTACACACATTAAACAAACCTTAAACCTAAGCCTGAACTTCAGATTGGTCGATAGGTATGTTGATGTAGGATCATGTCTGATTTAGCAGAGATTATTAGATCATCTCTAGCTTGGAGCTGCATCACAAAATGTTTCTAAATCACAGAATATTTTCTTGAGACACTTTCTCAATCAATTGTTTGCATCAGTTTTTGGATTGGCTGTGTTCACACTTGATGTCAGCACGTACACATTAGATGGGGATGCCGTTTACTTCAGACAAGAGGAGTCTGCATTTTTGCCTCTGTTTTTGTCATCCCTTGTATTTCATTATTATTAAAGCAAAAACAAACAAAAAGTAAAAAAGAGCTTTTTTCATTGGGGCATGCATTTAAGCTCTAGAGATCAGAGTATAAATATGCTAAAAGATATTTTTTCCATTTTCCCATCTTTCCTATCTTTATTTTATTAATTTCAGATGGTTCACTGTTGTCCATCTCTCTACTGATGCCCAGGCAACAGGAGACAGCTCTGTAACTGCTGTGGTTATACTCATGAAGTTACTCACAGAATTTACACAATAGCTAATCCATTAGTCCACCTTCAAGACTCTGTCATTACTGCCGGAGAACTTCAAGCACATGAGATCTCCAGACCCATTTGTCTCGACACAAACCAGTAAACCAGTCGGTTTAAAGGTGGATTCATTTAGGAACAATTACACACTATAGCATATGATGCTGCCTCATTAATTAAAGGCAGACTTTTCTTGAACTGAAGGTTATTAATACAGGGTCTATCAGATCATCTGATTCAATCAGATATCTGATTCAGTTTGATTGACAGGGTTCCTTTTTAACACTTTGTTCTTGAACTTTGCATTAATAAAAGTATTTCACACAACTGAGTCAGAACATATTTTGGGGTAACAGTTTTTGGTTTAACAGAGCAGTAGAGAGAGCCTGGATACAGCAGGGGATCTGAGAGCTGGCAGCAGCTCTTTATAAATAGGCTCGTCGCTGTCATTATGAAGTGAGGAGGAATCTGATCCTGGATCAGCTTGTCCAGTCTTTCATGAAAACGGGCACACCCAGGGTGAATCCAGGGAAGTGCGAGTGAGAGAGAGTGAATATGAGTGATGGCTGTGAGGATAGAGACATATATATGTGGGTGAGATGCAGCCTCTTGTCTTGTCTTTAAAGAGAAGTGACGCAAAACTTTGAATTACATCGTCACAATTTAAAAGTTTGTCAAAGATGGAGGTTCAATGTAAAAGTTTTCCTGAATCTTGAGCAACCATAGAGTCACCAATTCAACTTTAACGCAAAAACGACCCAGTTGCGCAAACCTGACTTTAGTTTTTGATCTTGGTTTTATTTGTTTCGTTTATTGTATAGCACTGTAACCTGGCGCATGGGACAAAATATCATTTAAGCTTTTGTCATTTCAACATACTCTATTTCTATCTGTCGAGATACGCTTCCCAATTCATTTTTTTTTCATTTCAGGTCACCTCTGTAGAAATGTGAGTTTTATTGTCCAAAACAATATTTATTCTTATCGTTTTAGTGTTTCATTGTCATTAATCCACTGAAACTCGCTCTGATGTGCTTTCGTGCACTAAAACAAAGCGATACATCCATAAACTACAGCAACGATTTACTAAATCAAAGTGGAAATGGTATTTTAGTTAGCATTAAAAAAAAGAAGCAAATCCTCATTTTCACAACGAATACCACAGCACAAAACTGAAGAAAATCATCAGGTCATTTATAACATTAAAGAAACCTGGGTAAGGTACGTGTTTACGCTTCTTCATTTCCTTTATTAATTGCTGTTATGTATGGCCGAATGATAACGGGTATGAAATATGATTTACATCGTGCTTTAATCACGCATTAAAAACGTTTAATATTTTAATAACGTTGAATAAGCACCTTTAATATCTGTTGTAAGCTCAAACGGGACATTTTCTTTAGGAAAAACACCCGCATTAATGTTATTTCCCGTAACACAGATACAACCCCCGCCTTTGTTTCAGCGGCGAGACTCAATCCTTTATAATCGTTCAGGTCCGATAAGAGTCAGATTGTCTGAATTCATTTTTAAAGTGATTCCCGAAAAAGGCATTTAGTTTGTTCCGGAGAAACAATTTCTCGTTAAATCATGCTATTGTTTTCATTTCCTAAAAGTCCCGTTATAGTTACAATAGCTGTGATGGTGTTTCTCTCCGCGAAAGTTACCAATGTTTTTTTTTTTTTAAGAAATAGACACATCGAAATCACATCGATTCGTTCAATTATGACGAGATCAATTTTAATTCGTAGAAATTAATTTCTCAAGCGGATCTGTCAGCAAACAGGGCTGCTTTCACTAAAGTTTTCTCAATGGTTTTGGTCTCGGTAAGTTCATCCCGGATTTTGTGATGCGCATCTCCGTTTTCGACATTTCACGCCCATCGATTCACTTAAAATGTATTTTTATAAAGGTTATAAAACTGTTATACTCTTATACCTGTAATCACATTACAGCAGATGTTTTTCAACATTTCATTGTCTGTTTTTGAACCTGTTGCATTGATCCACGGTGTGTTTTATATTGTCTACATTGATGTTCTGATCATTGTGTGTCCTTAATAATAATACTAATAATAATAAACATAATAATATGTGTTTATGTCCTTAACACTTCATTCTCGAACAACAATATCCTGAATTACATGCACACAGTTTTGTTCCTCGGTTGTTCCCGGACGAACTTTAGCTTGTGGGCCTGTTTTACAGACTGATTGGGTTCCGGTCATTCATCAATAAACAATCGTAATAAAATTATTCATTATTCAAACGTTTACACTTTAAAGTGTTTTACTGCTTTGTATTAACTAATTATGGTTTAGTTCTTTAAAACAGTATATATATATAACAGTATACGGTATACATAATAAGTATATATAACAGTCTGGCATGTTCTTTGTGGAGTTGCTAGAAATTACACCTGTGTGTGTATGTATATATATATGAATTAGACATGATATAGACATGAATTATAGTAATATGTAATATGTAAAACATTGACAATGTACTCTAAAAATTATTCCTAAACATTTGCACGGTTTGTAATGGCCGGAAGCTGAGACCCTTGGTTTAAAACAGTGCCATTGTAATTGTATGATCGGATTTGTCTAAGCAGCACTGTGAATAAATATTTACATGGTTACCTCTTTAGTTGAATTGTCCTGAAACAGCCCATATATTGGACTGGTTGTTATATATAACTATATATAACTATAAGTTTAGCTTTAAGGTCAGCTCAACAGGCCCGGTCACACGGGCTCTCCGTGTCAAAAACAGCTTCATATTTCTAATATATCAGCAGATAAATTAAATACATACAATTTCAGCCAGCAGGCAAGTGTCATGCGCAAATAAACCAACAAGATATGAGACAACAAGAACCTCCATCAGGTTTCATCACACACAACTGGTCCTCCTGCACATCGGACCTTTTTCTGGACTCGGACCGAAGCAGGAAAGCGACCGGCCGTGATCGTGATGCAACTCGGCTGTAACGGGGGCAATGGTCCGGATCATTCAATACGACATCGTTATATAAAGTAAATCTCTCTATTCCTGTTCTGTATGCCACTAATGTAATTACACAGAAAAGCTGTTTAATGACTTAATTTATTGACAGAATGAAACGGGTCCACCTGAACTGACACACAAATCCGCATCGTCTCTGATCAAGAAGCTTTATGGGCACATCAATTAAAACAGTATGGTAAACACGCTTTGTAATGCCTTAACGTTATCAATAAATACGCGTATATACATATAACACACAAATCTACATAACGTAAGAGGCTCGGAGGATCTCGTCGTAGCGCTTTCCTGGAGACTTGCGCCCGGCACTTCGCAGTTCGCACCCCGGCGAGCGCACATCTTGCCCCGCACGAGTCGAGCGGTACGGCGCGGGGTGACACGTGACCTCATCGGATGCTGCCGGTTCGGTAACAGGGTGGAGGGTCCGGGTTCGGTTCGGCGTTCGTGTGCTGCTCGCTTCTTTCTCTCTCTCTTACTCCAAGTGCCACCGCTCCGCCTCCTCTTTTCGCAACATTGACGCAATGTATAAATGCTGGAACAAAAGGACAACTTCCTTGAAGCTCGCCGTAATTGCGATCATATAGACGGAGACGGGCTGCCGTGACACGGCGACGGGAGTCCGGCGCTTTACCGGAATATCTTCCCCGCTGCTTCCGTGGCTCGCCGTGCACGTTTACACGGATGTGCGCGTTCCCCGGTTATTTCCCCGCTGAAGTAAGTACCACGAACCCCCGCATGTGTGCCTTCTCTCCGGCTCCGTGTCTCTTGTGTAAGAGGCGGATCAACGCTTTGTTGTTGAGTTGCCGTTCACCGTGTTTTGTCTCTCGTTTTCTCTCTTTATTGCTGGCGGTGCATTTCAATGTTTGCGGGCGAAAGTTGCCGCGGTGTTTACGATGCGTTACAGAGCGCAACCTAAACCCGGTCAACATAAAGAAGGGCGCTCGTTTTCTCAATGAATGTTTGTTCGTGTTTCAACCAAACGGTGGATTTGATCTTTGGGGGGGTTTGGGAAGCAGAAGTCACTTCGTGTCGATTGCACTTTTCCGCAATTCAGTTCTTGGGGTTGCAAATGTTGGATCAATAGAGAAGCAGAGCAGAAGTGGAGTGAAACCGAAGCGCGATCCGCGGACGCGTTTTAATGCACATCCTCACGTGTTGCTCACGGTCACGGTGGGGAATGAACGGGCATCGGTTTCAATGCCAGTCCGGTTACTTCGCGAACAAAGAACCGGGGCCGAATTTCGTGAGGCGGACGACGACGCTAAAGGAGCGGGTAGACTGTTTACAATAATAACAGGAGGGCCGTGACGTCAGATGACAGACAGCGCTCTCAGCCAGAGGAGAAACTTCTGAGGCATCAACAGCGTTCTAAATTTGGACAGAGGTTACGTCATCGCAGTGAAGCTGCTGGGGGCGGGACTTCCGGTTGGGTTCGAGTTCGTACCGCGGAAGCGGCGGCGCTCGCTGCGCGCTCGTTATTACCGCGCTGTCACGTCGAGCGAAGGTTCACGTGTGGCGAAATATTGACACACGATCGCGAATAATGTCGTGGATCAATACAAATATACAAATGCTGCGGAGTGAAGGGGGTTAATGAATGACGTGCGGAGGCACAATTAGTGGATTTGTGCAGGTGCTCAAAAGTGACTTTACAGAAGTCCATTATGATCGTTTCATGCCTTGTATTGGGCAGGGTTGATGACACCTTGTAATGCCAAAACAGTTCATAAACAACTTTACAGGACCATGCCAGCAAAACATGACATTTACTTCGACTAAATTGTTAATGAGTAACTTGTTTAAAACTAACCCAATGCTTTATAACAGCCAATACTCCAATTGATAAAAGACAAAAGAAGCAAAACGTGAAATATACTGTGGGTGTGTGTCACTTGTGCCGGTGTTTCAGTTCTCTTGTAAAAGCATTGTATTACAACATGAATGAGTGTATATACACTATTTAAGTTTATGGTCCGTGTTATTGCAGAAAGACTGTTTGTTTGACAGTTACTGTGAGATGATGTCGGTAAGGTGATCTTGCCTATTTTAATCTATCATCTGCATGCTCTTGTCTTTCCATATCTGTGTATGCACAAAATCTTTGAGGTGAAATTTGTGTGTGTGTGTAGTGTTAGGCCATGCAATCACAGACCATTCACTTTCATAGGATCTTTCCTTCTGTGGGTCTCCAATAAATGAAGGTAAACCAAACAAACCAGCATGAGTCAGTGGCTGTGTCTTGTTAGGCCAGCCTCCTAACAGGAGTCAAGGGTCGCTGTTGTGTTCTCAGACCTGACTCGCAGGCATCTGTTGGCTTTTGATGGATGTTGTTATTTAAGCATGTAGGCTCTGGCCTCTGTTAAAGGGGGGCTGTCCCCTCACATGCCCCCGCCCCTCCCTCACACTAAAGAGATCACAGGGGTGCAGCTGCTTCAGACGGCTTTGGGGTGGGGCTGGGGGGGTCCAAGACCCTTCAATGAGAGATAAAAACCCTTTCATAAACACACACACTCAAGTTCACCCCTAACAACTGCCCCTATTTTCACACCCTCACAAAAAACATGTTTGACAAGTGAAGGGTGCAGGAGTGTGCTGGCCGCACAGCAGACACATTTGGACACACTCGTACGCCGCTAATAACTGAAATGTTAGGATTATGACCATGAGTAAAACTGGAAGGCATGTAAAACAGTTTTATTTTATGTATTCAACAGTATGAATTGGCTTTTAATACATTTTCTGAGGTCAGGAGTTAGCACAGATATTACAAATGAATGTCACCCACCACATCTGCAGTGCAATTATCTGAGATAGACTGTAGAATTAAACCTGCATGCTTATGAAACACTCTGACAGACAACTGAGCAAAAAATGTCTGCTTTCAGTGATCCAGCATATAGAGTGGGTCTCAACCAATTTGCTGACTCGGCAAATTTTTTAACAAGGAGTGCCACTGTTTTTATTTTTTACACTGATGTCCTCCTCAAACCCTAATATTGTCATTAAAATACAAAACTGCATCTAAATCTGTTAAAGCCAAACAGACACATGCCTCTCACAGCAACAGGCAACTGAGGTTAGGAAATTAATTTTTCATTTTCATTGAATGCACTGAATGTAATGACATCTTGTAGAGTTCAGAATTCAGAAACTCAGAGTGATGTTGCTGGCTGTCTAAATGGACTTTCAGACAGGCCCTGAACCAAATGGGCTACAATTGTTGTTGGTATGGTGTGATTCTAATGTGGACAAAATTGCATCTAAATGCCAGTTTTACAGTGAATATTCTTGCACTGTAAATGCCACGTTCCAGCAAAAATGTGCATTTGGTTGCGTATGTACATATGCTTCCACACGCACTGTGCTTCCTTGTATTTCACCACTGATACATTTGAAGGCAAAACGTGCTGCATTAGCTAAATCCCTGTTAATATAATTCACAGTCCCTGTCATATCTATTGCAACAAACAGTAACATTTCTTAACTTAATACATGGTAAAGTGTTTTATCGCCATCTGTTACATACTCATGCAACGTGCATTATTAATATATGTTTTGCAGGCATAAAGATTCACAGGACTAGGCACACCAAATAGGCTTTTGAAGAAAATATATGAAACACGTGAGGTTGCTAATGCTGTAACTATAGGTGACAAATATGATGGTAGCAGGATGAATAATTCAGATTCAGTTCATTTACTTGAACTTTCATGTTGCTGCTTATGAAAGACTCGTAACTAATAAATCACACAAGCTGCAAGAATTGGGGTAACCTTTGTGTTTCGTACCTCCAACTATGGGATATCGGTGGACAGGGTTAAGATGTGGGCATTCAGATGGGGCACAAAGCAGTTGCTGAAAAACAGGTCATATCCTCATCCTCACCATCCCCATCCCCATCCTCACTCACCCTCATCAGAGGAGAGTGGATGTTTTACAGTGCCGGTGAGACTGAACCAGCAGTTTGCACAGGGCGTATGCGGAGCAGCACCTTACACAAGTTTCTGTACGGGCAGCTGACAGGCAGGACGGGGATAAAATAACCTAAATGACGGCCATTAGACACTTTTATTTTCGAGCCCTCGGCTTTGTGGCGCTCTTATCCGCTTTCTCTCACTTGGCAGAGGCGCGGGTTTCTGCTCCACTCAATGCATTGACGTGTTTAAACGCGCGATGACGGGAAACATACGATCGTTTCGTGTCATGTCGATGTCGATGAAAAAACGGTACGCCGTGTCTACCTTCCACCGTCAGAACCGCTCCTCAAGTCCGCGTTCCCGGCATGCACGGGCGAGCTGTGGGCGGCTCTTACCGATTTGAATGAGGAGTCACTTTCGGCGCCATTTTCGAGTGAGACGCGATAACATCAACAGTGAGCGCGCGCGCGGCGACGCTCCGAACGGAACGCTTAATGTCACGACGCGGGAACGCGGCGCGACCGGGCCGTACGCGAGGATAACGTCGCCCGAGATCCGATGCCGGCGACCGCGGACCCATCCGGACGGCTTGCGGAGGAGAGAGCGGTATCGCCCGGAGCTGCGCGTATGGAAAAGCATTTTTAAAAAAATAATAATTCATAAAAATAGGGCTCGACGCGCGGAAAAATACAGAAAAATTGTGGGAAATGCCGCAGGGTGTCGGGATCGGGATCCAGCCCGGCGGCGGCGAATAACGGGTCGTTCGGGTGTTTTTGAGCGGGAGTAACGGACGTGCAGCTGGGACCGATGCCTCACACTGAAGTCCGATCACAGCAGCCCGGTAAGATCTCCAGCTGCGCTCAGTTCATCGAGCTTCTCTTATATTTACGACTTTGAACGCAATTTTGTTTTTTTTGTTTGTTTTTTTTATTAAACCTTATCGTGGTGACACTGTGTTGGAGCTGCTTGTTTTGGCGAAAATACTTTGCGCCATTTTATACGTACAGCCGCGCAAGACTGATGATGATGATGATGATGATGAATGAAAAAAGCAAAAGTGAATCGCCCGAAGTGACTTCGTTACAATGTGAACGCGCGCCGACACAATGTAACACTCCGGTGAAACGTCACAATGTCGCTTGTTTTCATCCGGAGCGAATGTGCATGAGCGCCGTTTGTGTAACTTCAGCACGGAGGTTTCACGGCTGATGTTCGTGGTTCGTGTGTCGGATGGAGGGGTCGAGTCTGCTCGCCCGCGTTACTGCGCACGTATTAAACTCCGTGAGGAAACAACAGCGAAATTCAGCCTGTTTGTCTGCAGCAGAAAGACGGACTCTTACTTTTCCGTTTGTCTTGGAAACGGAGTTTCGGCAGTCTGGCGTGATTATGTAAGTTGGTGAAATTACGCGCAAAATAAGTGCAACTTTTTCTCCGGTGACCCGCAGCTCGTCTGTTTTTTAACTTGATCTTTTCGTCCAGTTTTCAGCGGTACTGCCTAAAAATACAATTCAAGTCTCTGATGAGCGTCAGATGTGGCGTTTCCGTTTAAGAAGCAACGAGCAACTTCTTGTGCATGTTTTGTGCAGAAGCAGTGCGCAGAAGTACGTCTTAAACTGATCTGGGGTGGAATGAAAGTGTAAGTGTGGAGGGAAAGGCCGCTTCGGGTGATGCGTGTCCCCGCTGAGGTGTGTGTTGGGTGTCTGGTCGAGGGCGGGTCGCACCTGGAGCTTGAAATGAGGCAGAGTTATGTTGTGACTTTCTGCTGCTATTTTAATATATTTTAACACAGTCTCACAGTTATCCCCCAGGCACATTGTTTTAAAAAAATAGAGGTGCCACATTTTTCTCTAAATTACTCTTGTGTATGTTTTAAACCTTCATATTCAGTAAACAGCTGGTACATAGTTTGTGGAAAGTGTATTTATATGCACGGCCTGTTTCTAATTAGAATAGGCCCATTTAGCTTTCTCTATCTTTAAAGATTGTTTGTGGCTATTTTTGAGGCTAAGTGTGACTTTAATCAGTCAGGATCTTTATTTCTTTGGTTATCTGTCTGCATGGTGTCAAAGGGACAGTGTTGCTGCTTTTGCTGATTGTGGATTTTTCTTTATGCATCACTCATTATATTGCAGTTCATTCGAACAACCAAACAGCTTATATTTAGGTTCAAGGAGAAACTTCACTTCAGCATATATTATTTATAGTGTGCCACAGTGGAAATGCAAAATCAAAATATTTATGGTTTTAATGTAGGCCTACCTATGTCATGTAACTGGTATAAGAGCTTAAGTCACTATTGACTATTGTGAAGGAAATGTAAAAAATGAGATGAGCTTGAGAGTCTTGAGAAATCTCACACGAATTCCTTATATTTGTCAGAAAAACCACTGCCAAAGTGTACATAAATTAATTGTTGTAAAATTAATAACTGATACATTTAAAAGCTGTCTGTGTATTAAACACACATGCTGTAGGCACATTTACAAAAAAAAGAGACACAGTGTGTGATAGTTAAACTTAATTTGAACACTTCATTATTTTAGAATTTGATAAAGTGTCAGTAATATCTTTAGGTTGTGATGTGGCTTTCAGTAAACTAGTATAAGAATATCATGAATGTATAAAACAGATACTGTCATGGCGACCTGCCTCACTTACTGCCTGTGCAGACACAACAGCAATTCTTTTCACAGCTGACTGCTGAGTCTGTATGAGTCCAGCCAGCCTCCTCGTTCACGTCCCATACAAACTTCTCTAAACAAGCAAACAAAAAAAACAAAATTAATTGTTTAATTAATGAAAACCCTGTCGGTTTCCCACAGATATTTCAAGGTCACACTAGTATCTATAGTCATTGTGAGGATGAGGATGACTGTTTTCTTTGTGTGTGTGTGTGTGTATAATTGAATGTGAAATCGTGGCCATGATGTGATCTCTAAGTAGTCTTTGTTTTAAATGTTTTAAATGTGCATAGGCTGGTCATTACAACAATGAGCCACAGACCATTTTTACTTTACAGGTTTGGGCTAAAGGTTACATGTATCTTTGGTATCAGTCATTCTGCTATGCACCTAAAAAGTTTATTAATATATGTAAAAGGAGGAAAGATGATGATAAAGACAGTCATTGTACTTTCTAAGCCAGTTGTGTATTTATTCAGAAATAAACAGAAGACAAATTTTGGATGGTGCTATAATTATATACAACAGGTACACAAGGTATCCAAAACTTAGAGGTGACTTCTCAGAAAATGTGACTGTACACATCATTTCCACAGTATCCTTAAATCTTGTATTTATTTTGAATTTTGTATTTACTTCACATTTCCTCAAGGCCAAAAAGTGTTTGATATTATCACTCAGGCCTAAAAACCCATTTTAAGGAGGAAGGTTGTTTTATTAACAGTGTGTTTTTTGGTTAAACACCCATCTGCACTCTCAAGGTCCAGTTGCTGTGTGTTAACTTAATTGCCACAAATGTGTTACAAAGAAAAAATTTGTCCCATCTTGCTCTGATAACCTTTGATCTTAGAGAGTGTTGGCTTGTTCCCGCTCGTCGTGTCTCAGCGACCGTGACATATTACTCACAATCACGATAGTTCATTATGACTTGTACTGGTTCATTATGACAGGCATGAATCAGAAATAAACTACATGTTTCTTATAATATAGCAGGCTTGTAGATTCATAACCTCTTGGCCTGAGACCAAATGGAAACCCTCACGTATTTGACAGTAACAGTGCATGTACCATACAGTAAGGACCACTGATACGTTTGGTCCCTGTGATATGTATGACCAAAGCTTTAAAGGCCTGTTTTTGCCTCATGTTAATGGTTATGTAATATTACATTTGACTCAGATTCATCCCACACTATATTAAAAACTCTGTAGGTGCAGATCCTATGAGCCATTATTTGTGTCTTTTGATTTGGATGCCCCTAACATGAAAGGCATGAATCAACTTTAGTGTTTATATTTTCCCTACTTTTATAAAGTTTTAGAAAAAGTATGAGTTTAGACATAATATAATAATGCTATAACTTGCCCTCACAGCAGCAACAGGCCCATGTCTTAAATAGCTAATAACATTCGGCCTACTGTTTGCATGATGAGAGAATACATATCTGTGATTTTGTGCCACACATAAATTCATCTGTTTCTTAGGCATTGTGACCGGTGATATTATCCATGTCTTTTTTTGACAGGTATTTGTGGAGTTTCATATTGTGTAATGCCTTGGTTGTGATGTGGGACTGCTTGTTTTTAAGTGCCATATTGACTTCAAAGGGAGATTACATTTTCAGCTTTTTGGTAGCAGCTCTCGCAGATAGTGTAACAGGGCTGCACTGTTCTAGCTAACCGTTCTATTGTTGTCTCTGCACTCCAGACACGCCTGTAAACATTGTAGAATGACTCTTTGAAGCACATGCAATAGCAGAACTGGTCACAAAATGAGTTTGAGGTTTCTGTCGTGCTGTTTTTTCCTCTTTGTGTTAGCTCATTTCAGCATGCCTCTGCACGAGTTATAGAGGGGCCTCCTGGAGCCACATACGTTGCTTGATGTAGTTTATAGTAGCTTGAAAGAAAAACAAAACCACTTGTACCTTTAATTATAAAGGTCAGTGACATCTGGGAGATGTGGATGTTAGATTTCATAATTTGTTAACCAATCAGTATGAAACATGATTTTCAGGCCTAACTCTGTTTGCAGGCATGTTTGTTTGCCCACCTAGATCTGAGGCAGCACGTGAGGGAGTCTCGATTCTTCGTGGGTGTGTATTCATGCGTACTTTGTAAATGACAATTTAGATGCGAAACAGAAATGAAAATCTTGATCTGAGTGTCAATTACAAAGCTGTCTGCTAGGAGGAACAGCACCAGGCAAGCTCTCTGATGGCAAACAGCGAAGCTCTTCATTGTAAGCTTTTCTCAGCACTGCATGTGTGCCAGGGGCTGCCTCATCTGATGTTACCAAAGCAAAAGCACTTGTTGTTGGACTGGCGCTGTTGTCAAGGTGTTAGGCCAGTGAATCTTTTTTTTAAATCCATTTAAAGTACCTGGTGTGTTTAAAATATAGGTTTGTATAAAAAAAGCTTAATTTTTTTATTTACAAAAGCGATATAATGTTGATAAGTTGGGCTGCATTGGTGCAAATGTAAACAGGCATTTTGCAAAAACACAATATGAAGATTGTAAAAATGTATACAATACTGCGCAAAAGACGGGTCACCACCCGATTTGTTCTTTTAGCAAAGTTTTAATGACCATCCATATTTATTTTTCAGTCTGCTTTTTATTAAAATACACACAGAAAATACAAGAAAAACATGCACAAAATTAAAAAACAATTTTCAAAACAAAATGGCTTCTTCAGGCAAAAGTCAGTGTGACCTCTCCTGGCACTAAGCACATCTTGAACTCTTTTGGGGAGACTGTCCTGAAGTCAGTAGATTAGAATTAGAAATGAGGGGTTTTTCATTTCAGTTTAAGAGAGCTGCAGGTTTCTTCTATTGCTCAGGTGTAAAAGGGGCTCACACTGAATACTTCCACTTTAGCCTATAGAAGCTGTTGTTGTTTTTTTTTATACTGCATACAAATTTCCTGTATTTTCTCATTGTATTCAGATAAAGAGACTGTATAGTAATTATTGTCATTATAACACTGCTTAAGCACCATTGCTGACATTTTACAGACTTTATTTTACATACAGACATTTGCACAGTACTGTATGTATATACACACACACACACACACACACACCATCTTGCTTTATATATAATATACATGTTCATGCACACATATACAGTATTTATATTACATTTCAGTTATTTGTATTGTCTGTGTATTTTTCACTGCAGTGAGCAGACATTTTAAAAAGTACACACTGTATTTGCAAGCAAAGACAAACTTTTAATGGTGTGAAGAATGGTCTTAAAAGCCATCAGATTTGTTGGTCCAGGATTGTTTAATTTCTGTCCTGTTTGGGAGCTTGTGCACGAGTGTGCTTTCATATACACCCGCGTGCGGCTGTACTCTCTTGTAAAAGAGAAATTATTGGAGCTGTTTCCCCTTTCTGGGGTAGGAAGTGAATGTTTCTCTGCTGACTTCTGGCTTACAAAGTCACAGGGAGTAACACATCTAGCTGCAGTCTCGTATAAATACACTGATCAGAGTAACCCCATACGTATCATCAGGGTTTGTACTCTTTGTTTAATCTAGGTTCAGATTATACATGCCATGTTTTTTTTTAAATGTTCAGTGTTGTGAATCAATACACACAGAGACATCAGCAACACTATGCTTGAGCTATGTCTATACGAAAAGTTGTCAGTGTATGTATCAAATATTAAGTCTTAAGAATAAATAGGGCTTTAATTAGGTCAAAATTATTTGTTGATAAATAATTTTACTCTAGTTTGATGTTGCTAAATAGTTAGGCCAAAATGATGACAGGCCAAAATGATGACTTGATGTGTTTTATTGCTTTTAATAATTTTATTTTTACACTGCTTGAACTTCTGTGTACTTTCAGCCCAACCAATAAAACTTAAGTCAGAGTTTTTTTTCAAAGTGAGCCCTTATAAAGTTATTTTTTTATTTGTCTTCACTATTAAAACTTTAAATGAGGCTATGCATGCTTTGGTTTGGAATTTCTTAACCTTTGTACCTCTAATGGTCAAGTGTGTTTATTTTAGCTTAAGAGAAAATATTTTTTATTTTTAGAATTTTAAAAAACATTGTTTTTACTTACAGTTCAGATCTAACTTGATGTGTGTTGGTTTCCTTTTTAAACACACACACACACACACGACACGTCACAAGCCATGACAAGCAAAAAAAAAAATTCTCAAACCAGAAAATACCACATTCACTTCAATATTTCACATAATATACAGCCTCAATGTAATCACACAAGTCTGGTCAAAAATACACTGGATGCTATATAGAGGGTGTACTTTTGTAATTATAGCTATAATTATACATTGAACAACCAAAGAGCCAAAATGTGCTTTATAAATGTCTTTTCCTTTTCTCTTAGCAGAAGGACCTTGAAATGTTGTGAACACAGAATAAGAGACAGTCAGTCTACTGTAAGTACATCACAGACTGAACAGCCTAAACTAATTGTTGAATCTAACTGACTTTAGATCAATTATTTTCTGTACCGCATGAAAGAAAAAAAATCAGTGTTTTAATAATAATACAAAAAACTCAATATCCTTGTAAAGTGTCCAATAAGAAGATAAATGTACAGGCAGAAAATGGCATAAGTAAATATTATAATATGGGAGGTCTTTTAGCTTTTGTCAAAAAACCCTTTTCCCCCCAGAAGTCCATGGGGTTCTTTTCATAACCTGTAATTTTACCCTTATATACGGCAGATGCTTTCCTGTCCTCTTGCTTGTTACACCAAAAGTTTATTCTCTAACCTGTAACAAAAGCACATGAGTGTGTAGTGAGTATAACAGAATCTGGGGGTGGGGGTAGAACATGATAAATATGGCAAGTCAGTCATGCCTCAAATGATTTGTGGTGTTATCCCCCCCAGTTATTTCACACTTTATGTAAATGAAAAACTTACACACACTGCACGTAAGTAATTTCAAAGATGAAACTAAACGAAACTTTGTTGTCGCTGCTTACTCATTCTTTTTTTTTTATTTACGTCCTGACTAATTTGAAAAAACATTATGAATTAACTTGCAAGGTCATATTTTGAATATGAAAATAAAACCGGGAACACCTAGACAACAATATGCAATAGGCTGTTTTTGTGTACACTCAGTTGTTTAACAGTCATAAGGTGTGCATACAGAAGACTTTTGCACACTTACCTGGTAAAGATGCTCAGTGTGTTGTGAATATCATTTGTTTCTTACCTTAAACTCAGTACAGATTTCCTAAAAGCACACCAGAGAGTTTTGTGTATGGTGTGATACTCCAGAACACACTGAAGAATAGAAATAAGCTGTTAAAAAGACACACAAGCTGTGGTCAGATAATGAGTGTGGGGGCAGCAGTATAACATTAATGTAATAGTGATGTTAAAGGATGGAAAAGGCTAAACTGTTGCGTTTCTCAGACCGATGCAGCTGTCAAACAAGAAAAGCATCTGAACAATAAACCTTGTCATTTGGAGATCAGCTGAATCTGTCTGAAACGTGATTTAAAAACATGACTTACACTTTCTCATCGCACTCGCAAGGCCCAGTCTCGTTTAATGCTCATTTTAATGCTTTTATTCTGGATGTTGGCATCATTAAGCTACAGCATCACACCGACGTTCATACTTTCTTTTCAATCTTGTGTTGTCAGGTTGTGGGCGCGCGCCTCGCGTGAGCGCGCGTCGTGCGCGGGGCCTGCCGGTACTGTAGCAGCACAGAATGGTTTGTGAGTTATAACGGAGGTGCAGGCCGTGCTGTGCTGCGGCACGAACGACGGGACGGACTTCACATCAGACCGGGGAGAAGACGGAGAGGAAGGGGGAAGTATGCAAAAAAAAACAGCAGAGGAAGGGGGAAGTATGCAAAAAAAACCAGCATGCAAAAACAGCAGCATGCATGCAGCAAGTCTCCTGAACTTGGCCGTGTGGCTGCCTGGCTGTAGCAGCACGTAAAATATTGGAGTCAAAGCACCGGCGAATCCTCCAGTATTGACCGTGCTGCTGGAGTCAGGCGGGCCGCTTACCGTCCGCAGGTCTGTGTCCTCCTGCATCTCTCATGTCCTCATGAAAGCACAAGAAGACTCACGACTGACCAGCAGCATGCTGTGTGAATGTCGATTTCTGTTTAATGCTCGTGTGCTTTGGAAACCGATGACACGAAATGTTATATTGAACATCATAAGCTGAAGAGTTACAGCAGTGTTTGGGTCAGCTCCCTTGTTTAAACTGTAGCTTGAGTTTCAGCAGCACTTCTGACATGGTTCACGTTTTGGTGTGCTCGGGTAAATGTGGTAAGAGAAAAATAAAATGAAAAGCGTACAATCAAAGCCACTGTATGGGTCCTGGTTAATTGTACAAGGTGTGCATTCAGCGTCTTAAAGACTTTCACATTTCTCAAGAAACAAACATGCGATCTTCAGCAAACTTACCTGGTCAGAAGATGCAGATAGTTCACGTTTTCGTGCACGAGCATTAGACTTAAATATTTTAGGAACAGCAGCTCACACTGATTTTCATGCACGAAACAAATCGTACAAAACAATGACAACACGTTTTGTTTTCCACTGTTGGGTATCGTTGCTTTGACGTCATTACTTCAGCAGATCTTCCGTCTTCATGGTCCACGTCGCACCGTGAGTAACGCAGCATCGCCATCTTCTGGGAAAGTTTACGCGGCTCTTCAGTTGAGATGCGGCCGCTGCTGACAGCATCACTGAAGGATGCTTTCACCTCTGGTGCTTTTAGGGGTCTGTTTTAACTCGTCTTTACTTCTCAGTAAGGGTCATTACCATCAAGTACATTCACAGTCTCCGTCGAAACCCGTCAGCTTTATTTTCTTAGGCAAAACTATGGGCAGTGTCCTTCAGAATCGTGCTCGCAATCCGTCCAACCATTAGAAACGTTTCAGTTCATCTAAATAAACTGCAGAAATTGTCAATGCGTTGGAAAAATGCTTTTCATGGCACTGGCAACACCTAACACACAATTGAGCTTATTGAAAAACATGGTTAAATGGTTTTAGTTCAAACTCTTTGTGATTTGACTTCAGAACATTGTCAACAAATATCTGGTCACACAACGACCACATCGCACCTATAAAACGTAAATGTTGAGGTTCTCCGGCGTATTAAATCGTATATAAATCGTATTTTGGATTGTTCAGTAAAAATCTTGCCTTCAGTCTTCCTTCAGTTGGGATGCTGGATGCGAAGACTATAAAGAAACCCTGATTATATCTTGGAGGATGAAGCGCAGCTCCTGGACCTCAGACTGGAGATTGTAGTCGTTCTGCTAAAAAACCAACAGGCCCGTAAATGTGATGCACCGAAGAGTCTTTAAACGCTGATAAAGCAATCTGTCTGCTTCTCAGGTACTAAAAATCATTAAGACTTCATGCCACCGTTTATTTGCATATCTCTGCAAGGTCGATCATTTCGTGGTAAATATCTGTCCCACACCAGAGTTAAAACACGGATCACATATTTATCATCACTTGATCTGCCAGACTTTATTACATATTAATGGCACACAAGCGGCCCAATAAATAGTTAAAAGGATCTATGACAGGCTGTTTTTATTTGGCCCTTTTATTGGGTGAACGAACAATAATAGATTTGGGCATGGACCATTCTTGAATCTTTCTTAACTGCAGGTTACCAAACCTAAAGCTTATCCAGCGAGAATCCGCACAAGAAGTTAAAAAGTTATCGGGGTGGAGCTGTGCACAGAGGACAAAATAAGTGAATAATAAATACAATAAATAAGTTTCTGCTTATGAATTCATCACAAATCTGTAGCATCGTTTTGTCAAAACAAGAAACTTTTCCTGAGTGCTTTGACATCTCGTCTTCTCACACCGCAGTGTTATAAAAGCGGGTACATCTCAGATCAGCATAAAATGGTGGAAGAACAGACGAGCGATCAAAAGGAGAGAAAACAGGACAGAAACGACGTCACGTCCTTCTGCTCTTACGTCACTCCCTTCTCACGTCACGGATGCTCGGCGCCAGGCTGCTTTCTCTTTAGGCTGCATTTCTCTATACGCGTAGTGCACTTAAAAGGGCTGAAAAACGAGGGAGCTGCTGCAGGCTGCGGACGCGGGATCCTACCCAGAGTGCCACGCGCTGGTTTATGGGGACGTCTGATTGGACAATTCTGCAAATAACGGTTTCGAAATATTAAGGGCACGCGCGCGCATGCGCGTCTGGTTTTAACGCGTGTACGTCCAGCGTTCATTCATTCACGACAAGGCGTCCGGATTTCACCAAATAACGCGTTAACTGAGCCGTGTCATCACCTGGGTCTTATGCACGATTTAAAGTTGTTTAAACTCTATTCCCACGGCTTAAAATCCCGAATTGCAATATTGTACAACTTTGACAAGACCGTGTTTAGAAAAGCGTTATGAAGTTAGTTTAAGCTGAATCACAACAGGATGAAAATGTCGACAGGGAGATCTCAGCCGTGTCATCACCTGCGCCTTATGCACGACTCTTAAAGTAGTTTTAACTCTTATTTCCATTACTGAAAGTCGCGAATTGCAATATCGTCCAACTTTGACAAGACGGTGTTTACATAAGCGTTATGAAGCCAGTTTAAGACGAATCAGAACAGGATGAAAATGACGACGAAACAGTCCGCTTACTTTACCTGCTTGCGCTCCGTGTAGCTTGACATCTCCTTACTAATCACCCCAAAGGCTCGGACGTGAGGTTGGTCGAAACGACCCGTTTGATCAGCAGCGTCGCGGTCCTCATAAAGCGCTTCCCGCAGAACTGCGAGCGCGTCACGCGCTCTTTTATTGGACGGACGCCGCGCGCGCCAGTTACCAGGGCGCTCCGCAAACGCGATGATGGCGCTTGTTGCTGTGCAGATTTCATTCGTGTCCAACTTCGAGCCACAGCAAGCGAGAGTTGATAAACGCATCGGGCATTATTAACGTCGACGTGCTCACGTCGTTCTAACGCTTGAATGAAGCAAGATGCGCGCGTGAAGGCGAAAAACAGTCAGATAGCAGACGCGATTACATTTTTCGTTTTTGGAAGCAGTCGGGCAGATGCAGAGGCTCCCTTGAGTGTCCGAGCGGGTTGCTATGCAAAACCTCTATGCAAAACTTCACCGCTGTGCGGCACAGAGCGGGTTAAACGCTTTTCGGGTCACATCAGTTGTAATCTCATCTAAGTTTTGCCTTTTTTTCCCGTGCTCGTAGTTAATTTCACAACTTAGTCTGTAGTATTACTGCACTTCATTCCAGTTACCCGTGATCGTGGCCGTGGACAAATGAATGCAAACATGTCGTCTCACACAGACAACAAATGCAAAATGAAACAAATGACATTTATCGTTTGGTTATTTCAGTTGTCTGTGTTTGTAGTTTGAGTGTTGGACGCTAGAGGTCACCGTTGAACTTTCATGGAAGTTACGACCCATGGGCCACTGCTCTTACGTCATATCCGCTTTCCCCAGCGCCTGAGGAATAAACATGACCTCCGCGCATCTGGAGTACAAATAACATCGGCGAACTTGTCCAGTTACATAATTTAACTTTAAGATTATCGTCGTCGCAGGAAGAGCATTATGACGGCTTTGTTTTCATGCTGTTTAGGCTGTTGTGGAGACGGCAACAGTGGCCACGTAACGCTGAAGGAGATGCCCACGGTTCAGCTTGACACTCACTGTATAGGCAAGTATTGCGATCTGACATATTAGACAATTTACATGTGCAGAAATTACATGCACAATAAACAAGCCGCCTATTGAGAGAAATCAACGTTGTTTTCAAGTGTTTGATCGTTAAATGCAGGACAGATTTAACACTGACAGTACACGAACTGCATGTCCATGTACTAGTTTGATATTTGTAGTGATAATATACAAGCGATTTAACTGTGTTTTAACCAACAGCAGTTTTAGCATAAGAAATAGTATAATAATAGAGTGGCTTGGCTTGACAAGAGGCTTTTTTAAGGAAAGTCATGGCACTGGGGTAGTACGCAGCTTTGGTCTGGTCAAACAGTCGTATCATTATTGTAGTCAGGGAATCCCTTCCTGATTTCTTTTTAATATTTCAGGTACTGATGTTGTCATTGTAAAGAGTGGAAGACGGATATGTGGAAGCGGTGGCTGCATTGCTAATGCTCCTCTTCATCAAAACAAGAGCTACTTTGAATTTAAGATTCAGTCCACAGGTAAGCGCTTGCACACGTGTGGGGTTTATTCATTCTTAATCACTGGCTTTACGTGTGGCTGAAGTGATTTGTACCCCTGGCAGGCGTCTGGGGAGTTGGACTGGCGACCCGGAAAGCAAATCTAAACCAGATCCCTTTGGGGAGAGACACACACAGCCTCGTGCTCCGGCAGGATGGCACTATGTACCACAACAATGAAGAAAAGAGCCGATTACCTGCCAACAGCTTGCCACAGGAAGGAGACATTGTGGTGAGTCTCTGGGCAACAGCATCCTTCAAAAACAAATGTATCGACTTTTTTGTTGTTGGTAAAGGGATCGATTTCCAAAATAATACCTGTTTGCTTAGTAAAGGGAGAAGCCTTTTAATCTGTACTGTGATTCAGTTTGGGATTTGCTGGCTATTATAACACAGTTCCTTAAGTGTATTTTTATACACTCACAGAGGCTGGCATGTTATTGTAGACTTTATTTTACTTTGTTGTGGCAAAGTAATATATGTAGTACAAGCAAAATTGTAAAAAATTGAGTTAAAATGGTTTCAATTCCGTGGATTGTTTATATATTCAAATATATACAAATATATATATTTGTATATATTGTTTACAGTTTCATTTATGAACTTGTTATATTAATATAGGCATTCATCTTTAGGCTAAATATTAACAGGAGCTGTGAGGGTTTTTTGATTGGAGGTAATGCCATGTAAAGAACAATTCCAGAGCTGATGGGTCATTTTGAATGTTATAGATGTATCTATGATGTATCTAATGTTTGTGTATGTGTAGGGTGTTACATATGACCATGTGGAACTGAGTTTCTATCTGAATGGGAAGAATATGAACTGTCCAGCATCAGGCATTAGAGGAACTGTGTATCCTGTAGTTTATGGTGAGTTTTTCCTCAAATGTACTAACAACAATAACAATAGAACAATAATTAAATAAACAATAACTAAATGTTAACATCCTCTGGTTGCAGCAGAAACCAAAGCAGTTATGAGAAAATAATTACTTGATTAAGTAACAATTAAAAAATCTTAAATGTAAGATTTATAAAAGAATCTTAAAAGAAAATATCCAAAAAATTGCTGAAATCCACCCAGCATTAATGTTGATAAGTTACAAGTATTGTTATTGAAAACGAATGTCCTTAGACTGTAGTTGTGATGTATACACACACAACTGGTTAAATGGAAGGAAAACAGAATAGGTTTTTTGCATGTACACGGGTAGGATTGAGTTTGCTTTATATACAGCACAACAAAAAGTGTCTATCAGTCCTCTGGTTTAGGTTAATCCTAGGCAAGGCAAGGCAAGGCAATGTTTTTGGATGAGATGTGTTACATTATACATCTTAACGTATGTATTTTGATTTTGTTTTCTCTCACAGTGGATGATAGTGCAATATTGGATTGTCAGTTCAGTGATTTCTACCATCCTCCTCCACAAGGCTTTCAGAAGATTCTTTTTGAGCAACAGATCTTCTAAAGTTTATGGTGTTCTATACAGCATATAAACTCGAGATAAATACTCCATGACCGGGATCTGAAGCGTTGTGTTTGTGGTGGACATCTGAGTGCAGCATGAAGTCATTTCATCTGTAGTTTTGACCGATATAAAATTGATGCTGGCAACCACTGCTCAGTTTAAGAAAAGTCATTTTGTTCTCCAGGTGAACTGTGAGTGTGATATCAGCTGTGCGCTTCACATCTGTTCAGAACATGTATCAATTTTTACTTCATCTAACACTGTACATTTACAGAACAGCGTACTGAACACGTGCGCATTTCGTTTTACAGCTGGTTTAAATTTACACAAAAATGAGTTGTAATGGATTAAGCAATTAGAGATGATAGTCTTGACTTTAAAACTTTTTACCACATGCATTTCAGCTGAACAAAGTGAAGCTGATACTGACTCAAAAAACACTAAACTGGCAAAGCTCTTCATTGTTGTGATCTGTCTGATGTTGATGAAGTTTAACTGCCCTGCCGTGTGTACATACATGTCATGATTTAGTTTTGTCAATTTGATTGTTTTTTAATATGAAGCCATCTTTGATATGTTTTATTTGAAATCACGATTACAGTGAGTGCACAGCATTTAGTGTGAATAATACATTTTAAGAAAATCTGAGATACCCAACAGGATAAGAAATGTTTTAAAGGTTATTTTCCACAAGTATTTAATATTTTTAAATGGGTCAAATGATATGAACGTGTGATTATAAAGTGTTCAGATAATACAATAATACACATTTTAATACAATCTTTAAAGTTGACAGTTCCAATACATTCATTGTGTTTGTATGTTTCAACCTGTCTCTTTCTTTCTTGTTATAAACATGCACAAACGCGTCAGTTTTTACCCTTAATTTAACACTGAAATGATGTTCTTGTATTTAAATAAAAATGTACATTTGCTTTATTTTTAATGTCTTGTCCGTCTGCAGCTTACCGAACCGCGTGATGACGTAGGCTCCACTACGTTTTTGACGTACGCATGCGGCTTATCCGTGCAGGCTTGCGCAATCTACGCACGCTGGAGCTGATGTATTGCACGGGTCTAAAAACACAAACTCGGATATTTAATGCTGAATTAAAGCAGGTTTAACCGCAATCATTAGACCAGATCTATTTAAAACGTCACAGAAGTTTAATGCTGCAAACATCACACACCAAACTAATAACGAAGCGTAGCTCCTCCCTCTCCGCTCCCGTCTCGTCTGCTCCGTACCTTCCCGGTTTTACTGTACACGCACCGTCTGGTCCCCCACCCTCCTCCCCTCCTCCTCTTCCTCCTCCTCCCTGAGCGGAGCTCCGCACGTCGGTCGGGACGACAGACACATACACACACAGCCATGGCCGAAAACGCCGGCTTGGAGAACCATCGCATTAAGAGCTTTAAAAACAAGGGGCGAGATGTGGAGGTAGGTCGGCCGGACGCTTCTTCCTGTCAGCCGGGTTCGCTGTGTTTGGGTCGGTGTGGTTCTGGTGGGTTTACGGGGTCGAAACGGGCGCTTGAGAATCTCACAGCAGCATCATGCGGAGCGGGCGCGGCCTACACGAAGGCCTCATGAAACACATTTCCTCGTAATATCGACCGGCTCGTACCGTGACATACACGGTTTTCACACGGTATTCTATGAAGTAATATTAAGATGGGCTTGTTCATTATCTGGCTTATGTGTTTATTGTACGTGTAAACGATTCTGGGCCAAGAACATGTAGAGATATCGTGCTAGCCTGTGTGCTAACAGCTTAGCAGGCGACAGATTCATCGCCCAGCGTTTAATTGACATGCACGTACGTTCAACGATATCTTTAATGTGGGTGCACGGGCAATAAACTCCCTGTAAATCGAAATGTTGTGTGAAAAAAGTCACTTGAGAAGCGGGATATATGCCACAGACAGGTGCATTAACACCGGCGTTAGCAAGCGGTCTGGAGCTGAGCTAGTGATCGGTCATACCTGAACATTTGCCCTCGTTATCGCTTCACTAGTCGCATTAGTTGAACCCAACCTGGTTTATGCTGTCTGTTTACAGATAACAAATCTGTTTACTGATCAGAGCTGATCTGGGTGTCGTGGTAAAGTTGGCATGTCTTCTGAAATGTCTTTAAATGTGGATAACACGGTTCCTCGACTGCTTAGCATCTCAAGAAGATACGACGCGGTTTAAAGGCTCTCCGTTTTTTGACACTCGAGTGAAAATGTTAGAGGAAAACCTACACACAACCACCGACGTAAGCTACCAGAGCTACTAACTACCAGCAGGCTGTGGAATAAAACGGATGGATTACATAATGATGCCACAGGGTTGAACGTCTGTAACCAAATAACAGGTAGACTTAAATAACAGCAGCTATAATGATGATTCAGATGTTGGAGCTGATACAGAGGACCGTAATGGGTATTCATGCTCTCAAAGTCACTTTCAGACCTTGTTTATAGAGCAGTACACACCTAAGGTGTTGAAATCACATTATGATGAAACGTTTACTTGCCTACCCTGTTGCTAATAGACATCATCATTATTATTTTCTGCTATGGGCTCATCCACAGAACCCCCAAAGCCTCCTTCAGGATTAATGGTGTGAAGTGACTGAGACTGCGGGGTGCTGCTGGGGCTCGGCCCTCGGACACACATGGCTCTGGACGCGGACAGCAATGCTGTTGACGTTCTGCAGCTATTCTGAGAATTTGCGAAGCAGATTCAGATTTCTCATGTGGTGTTGCTAAGAGCAAAGGGCATGTGGTGGCTCAGCTGACCCATGTGCTGTGGTTGTATATGATGTGCCCAGCGATGCACTGCAGAATTGTGGGATACTTTGGCTCAGCCGGCTAGGATATGTCGGTCATGTCGTGTAATTGTGGCTACTAGTGGAGGTGACGAATGCTTTAGTGTTTTGAAGGACTGGGACAAAAATGAGATCAGACCGTAGTGCATGGTTTTAATGTCTTTAAACTGTCGTCATAGGATAGCTTAAAAGAATTTGAGATGTTAAAATATTTGCATATGCAGTTCAAAAGACAGTACTGGATTACGTTAAATACTTTCCTCAATTAGTTTACATGCCGCTGTTTTGCATGTGCCCAATGTTTTCTCCAAAGCACTTGCGGGTATCCTGTTAGTATTATGTTCATTATGTTAAGATAGTTTTATCAAAAACACAATAGGGCATTTAAAGGTATTTATTTTATTAGTATGTGTGTTCTAGGGCTTTGAACTCTTGGCCTTGCATTACTAGCACCATGCTTTACCGGAGCTACTGGAACTCTTTCTCAGTATTAGTTTATTGTTCTTTAATTGATGATAAATATAATGAACAGTCTATAAATGAGCTATTGAATAAGTCGAGTCTGACATCCGGTGCTGCTGGATGTTTGTGGCTGTTAAATGTGGTCAGCCTATTTATTAGCATGCTGAAGACCTGACAGGAGTAAGACCACGCTGGCAGTGAGACAAGCACATGCACACACACTGTGTCATTATGTTGGTCTTAAGAGTACCAAGCTGTCATGTCACTGGCGAAGCATCAGGCCGCAGACTCCTGTGGGGCTTCCCTCATGTCATTCTGCTGGGACTCATACGTTATCTCATGTTTTCTGTGCACATGCGTTGTTTAAAAATATATCATTTGTTTTTTTGTATTTGTGCTGAATTTTTTTAATGCTGCGATCCATAACTTTGTCCCTAAAAAAAAACTCAGTTACTGATTAAGCACACGACAGATTAGTGTTCAAAATTGCCTCCTTACCTTTCCCAATTCCCAATGGTAAGCTTAAAATAATGATTCATAATTTGAGCTGTCGGGTCTGATTTCTCAGGAAATGACTGTTTGACTTCAGCATGTGTAATTAAAACGGAGATGACGATAGAGAGGCAAAAGTTAAAGATTGCAGCTTTAAATTGTCTCAGTGATGTTGTGTTTAACTTGAGTGTTATTCCATGATTTATGCATGTGCTCCAATACGTTGAGCCACAGCACGTACAAAGGTGATTCAGATTTGATTCTGGGATCAAATCAAATTTGGCTTTAAAAAAAGTTTAGCACAGCTTGACGTGTATGTAGCATGTGTAGATCATAGATTTGATTTTTTAAGTGAAACACAAGCTATTAAATGGATGCTCTGTAAGTCACATTGGAACATGAAAAAGAAATTGCTTTCTGCAGAATCCCCCCCCCACACACACTCTGTTGAACTCTTGTTATGAGTAGACAATAACGATTGGAGCTTCCCGTTTAATCAGGTCAGAAATAAGTGTCTTATTGTCTTATTTTGTCTGTTTGTTTTACTTTAACATCTCTTTCACCCCACCACCCATTGCCTTTGGATTGCATAAGGCCCAGTGTGGGTTAGCTGTAACATGAACCAGGATCCCCAGTCACAAGATCAAATCTGATCTGTCCCACCGTCCCCATCACACCGCATGAGGAATCTTTATATCACCGGCTGCTGAAGTTTTTATGGGCCATCTTTCCCCCTTTGCTCTTGAGTTCTGTTGAAGTTATGGTTTTCTTTTAGGTCCTGTAGTTGTGTACAATAGCAGATTTTTTTTCAAGTCACCACTTCTGGCACTGTAGGGTTTCTTGGAAGGCTTCTAGTAGAGCAGATGCAAAATGTGATCGTCTGAAAGGAATCCTCCTCACAGGCGTGAGTGACAGCTGGGTCTGCTGTCACCATGGTTACCATGGTTGGTTGCCTCTTTGTTCTGTTGGAGTGGCCAGACTTCGGCTGCCATTAGTGTTACATTGTGGCCACAGCCGTTCATTATCAGAGGGCGTCACCATGGCGTTCTGTGAACGAACCAGAGCATTGATGCCTTATTGTAGACATTCGTTATTGCTTATACTTTGGAACTAAGAACAAACAGACACCAGTGGTACCACACAATAATCAAATACCACAACACAAAACCCTAGTCATGTTAATGGCCCAGATCTGTGTGCTCAAGAATGTTGAACTGTTTATATCAGGAAAGCACTAACCAAACAATTTCTCTTGCTCTTTTGCTTTTCAGACGATGCGAAGACATCGTAATGAAGTGACGGTAGAACTGAGAAAGGTAAGTGAGTTCACTTTAAGCCTGGTGTAATTTTATGACACATTATTAGCTTCTAGTTGTAAAGCTGAAGTGGGCCACAGAACATTCCATTATGATGCAACTCAAGACAGGAAGTAAAGCAAGAATGAGGATTCTCATCGTCTGCACAGTTTGATGTTTTACGTTCCTGAACAACTGTGTGCAGTCTCAGTAACAACTTCACTTGTCTGAAGAAAAGCATCACTGGTTGGTACATGTTGGTTGAGATTAGATAGGTTTCAATTTGCTGTTGCATTGCAGAGGTCTGATAAGTTTGTCCTAGTTTCTTTTTCTACGTAAGAGACACAGAATTCAGTCCTGCAAGCTGAAAAGGGTGGATTCTATTTAAAGATGAAAAAATAAATAGAAATATAATGACTTTCGGTTCCATTAGAAGTCTCTCTGCCACCACTGAAAATCAATTCCAAGATAAATATCTGCTATGAACTAGTTCTTTTCTTTTTTATCTCTTATAAATCAGTAATTACAAGTTTCTGAACAGTTAACGTTTATGCTTTTGGCAGATGCTTTTATCCAATGGTACTTACAGTACATTGAAGCTATGTGTTTATCTGTCAATATGTGTGTTCACTGGAAATCGAACCCACACCTTTGTGTTGCTAAACAGTGGTCTACCAATTGAGCTACAGGAACACACATGAGCCGTTACTCATGAGGCTTAAATCTTTGCTTTTATAGACTGGTCGTTCATATGAAAACATGCGGTTAAAACGCATTATGGGTTTTGTTGTAATACGTGGTGTTTTGTTAAACAAATGCAAGATTTTGTTTTCGTTTAATTTATCAGCCAATAAATGATCGCATTATGCCCCTCTGTGCCGCATTACTCATCCTGTTATTTGCCAGCAGACTGCTGGGTGCAGTGAATGCAATAAAATTGCTTTTCTTATTTTAAAATATTTCTTGACTTAAAGAATATAGGTCAGAGTCCTTCAGCTGACCCACCTTGTGGTGAGACTCTTGATGTCCATGTAAGGATTTGCAGTTGAATGTTGTGTGTGTGTGTTGAGGAGATTGTGTGGGCCCATTGCTGCAGGAAATATTGGAGCATCTGTAGATTAAATAGGGCCTCTGCGTGGAGCTCTCTGGAGTCACTCCCTGCATTGCTGTACACTTAATCAGGTGGTGAAAGATGCCGTGTGAGTTCGCACAAGTTCTTTAGCTCTCGTCTCAGGACGTTCCTCTTCTTTTACATTAGCTGTGTTATCTCTATTTCAGATGCGTGAATGATGTGGGGGTGTGTAAGAAACAATGCCTTTTACTGTTTTAGGTGCTAATGGAACCAATTTTGTCGTGATAGAATAATAAATATCGTGAAGTGGAATGAAATGCTTCAAAAGACAAACACTCTGAGCAGTTATTTGAGCTACAAATGAGTTTAAGCTCATCCTGCAAGTAGGTTGTGTTCTTTAAATCGTAATGTAATTGAGATGTGGTCGATTATCAGACTTTCTAGTTTGAAGTTCACGATTAAAATAAACCTAGATAAATGTTACAAACTCTGAATGCATGTCTTCAGAAACTTTACCCACACTGTCTAAGTGAGATGAGAGGGAAGCAGGGCAGATACAGTTGATTCTAAACATCAACAGAATGGGGTAGCACCAGCTATATTAGAGCTAACTGAAAATGCTGTCCTTCATTTCAAGTGTTTACAGATGAATTAAACAGCCAGTGTAATTCCAAGAGTCAAAGATTTTGGCATAAAAATCTGTAAGTAACATTATAAAAAGACTTCAGAACAGAAATGTATAAAATGACCCTTTGAAACAAAACAGCCTGTTACTGGAGCCTTCTCACGGCTTGGTCTCCTCTCGGCTGTTTCTGTTGGAGATCTGGTGTTCACTTGCAGTATTTGGGTCACTTCGTCAGTGGTCATTGAGCCCCTGGCTGGCTGCACCCCAAGCAGAAGGCTTGTCATGAAAGGTTTCCCTCACCACAAATCTTCGCCTCCCTTCTTTCCTGTCTGGCCAAGAACATAGCCCCTTTCTTGAACTCTTTGTGATTTTACATGTTTCAATATGTTTTCACGAATCCCTGCAAAGCTGCCTGCAGCCACTACAGAGTCCCTGACAATCAGGACAAATGGATCCCAGCATGCTTTGGGTCACTCTCTGAGTGGGTAGAAATCTGCTTCTGTTGTTTTAGTCTGTGGGGCTGGATTTGATGTGGAGAAGGAGTTTACAGCCTTGATGTTGTTGATGCGTTCGGTGCTGGATTGGGTGACACAGCATGTCCTGTCCATATTAGGTGGTTACACAGTCAGACTGGAGAAATCGTGTGTGTGTGTGTGTGTGTGTGTGTGTGTGTGTGTGTGTGTGTGTGTGTGTGTGTGTGTGTGTGTGTGTGTGTGTGTGTGTGTGTGTGTGTGTGTGTGTGTGTGTGTGTGTCCTATTTGTCACCCTCACTTTGCATTCTCACATACTTGAACAAGAAGGGATTTTTCTGTGTGGATTACAAACTGAGTGTTGTATGCAGTCATGCAAGGTTTTTTAGTTTGTTGGGAGGTTTTGTGAGGTTTCTCAAGTGTTCAGTATCATTCTGATTGATTTGATTTTATTGACATCAGCTGCAGAGTATTATCCTAAAGGGATAAATCTGTTCATATTTGCTTTGTTATAAATCTGTGTAAAGATATTCATTAGGGGTGTTACAGTATTCAAAACCGAACCGGAAAACTGCGATACAACATCCACAGTACGTACCGCAGAACTCTCATAGCATACTGAATGAACTGCAGGGCACTGTTCTTTGTTAAACTTCTTTGAAATAATATATATTGTAAAAAAAAGACCTATACAAAAACATTGCACTGAGTGAAGTAGTCCCTCTTAAAAATGGAGGGATAGTTTTTAATGTCTTTCTGTTAGGAGTCCTACAAGCCCCCCCAAAATTCATCAATCCCCATATGAGTTTCTGACAATCGAATTCCCCTGTACGCTGAAGTTACTGCCTTCAAATATGAAGTTAAAAGTGAATCTAGTGTTCTTTAGCATTGCTGGTGCCATGCCATGAACCCTGCTCCTACAGCAAACCGAACCGTGGCTCCAAAACCATGATAAGAACCGAACCGTGGCACTGGTATATCGTTACACCCCTAATATTCATGCCTTTGGTGCAAATATTTCCAAAGAACCTCATGTTTTTGATGTTTCAATCCATACAGAACAAAAGAGACGAGCATCTCCTGAAGAAACGAAACGTTCCACAGGAAGAGAGCCTGGAAGACTCGGACGTGGACTCAGACTTCAAAGGGGTAAGGGGCTTTTATCTGATTAATTGTACTTTGTTTTTTTATTAAACTCCATAGTCTTGCATTTTTATTTCCATTGTTTTTTCACTTATTTTCCTCTTTGTTTTTCTTTAGCAAAATGTAACGCTAGATGCCATATTACAGGTAAGATATTAGCATGTGTTTAATGTTTGTGGTGAGAAGGCCGTTAACTGTGATAAATAGCTTGTCCGTTGTGACTGTGCCCACACTGTACATTTTGTGTGAGGGTTGGAGAAGACCCTTCCTACACTTATTGTCCATCCCCCCTTTCCTCCACAGAATGCCACCAGTGACAATGCAGTAGTGCAGCTGAGTGCCGTGCAAGCAGCCAGGTAAAGCCAGGTGTACTGATAGCAATACTGCAACCCTGAGTATATACAGTATAGAGTCAGTATAGAATCAGCAATACCGATTCTACTCCGATACGTTTGGCCAGTATTGGATCAATTCCGATACTAAATATTGGACTGGCCAGTCCCTCGTTTGAACTGCTGGAGAGACTGATTGTTTTTCTTTTCTTGCAGAAAATTGCTCTCCAGTGACAGAAATCCACCCATAGATGACTTGATAAAATGTGGAATCCTTCCAATCTTGGTCAAATGCCTGGAGAGGGATGACAAGTGAGTTGCTTATACACTAGACTGAAGTGTTTGTAGCTTGATCTTGCTTAATTATGTTTCATTATACATCTGAGTGTGTATGAGCATCACAGTTAATGTCACCATGAAACATAATTATGATAAAAATGGAGGGCGGGACTTGATTTTGTGTTTTGGGAATTGATTGCAGTGTTGAAAGTTGGAGTGGTAAAACTGGCCATTCAACAGTCAATATAGTCCTGCTTTCATGCCAAGATATGTCATTAAGAAAACAGATGTAGTTTGCAAGGGAGGTTAATGTTTTTTTTTTAAAGATTACGAATTAAAAAATGCCATGCACGGCTAAATGATTTATATTATGTATTGTTCGTAAAGGTGTATTATGAATAAGACAACTGATTCAGATTACACGGCAAGAACGAGTGTTTCATGAGCAGCAAAATGTTTGGATATGTTAGCAGAGTTGTAATCTTGCATTGTTTTTGGAGGGCATGTGGATGAAGCTAGCAGAATGTATGAGGTTGGAAAAATGGCTAAATACCATCTTAACCCTTTCAATATGATTCAAAACATCCTAACACTCCGTTGGAAAGCAATAGTTTCTTTATCTGGTGTTTTGCAATGACTGAATTAGTCAGGAAAATTCATTGCTTAAAAGGTGTGGGCACGCTGTGTGTAACTGTTGAGTCACTCGCTCAACCACAAGTCATTATTTTGGTCACATTTGTCTTGAAATAAGCAGAGAACTGTGACTGTAATTCTGTACTAAAAAGCAATGTTACAAATGCATGTTTCGGAAAGGTCTGTTTGCTGTAAGAACGGCTGCTGAGCTCTTCAAAATTCAGAGAGGTTCATTTCTGGATTCACAAGGGCTTGGAATGGACATGAGCGAGCTGTTGGTTATAATTCTCGCATAACATCTGATCTTGCATTTGTTTCTCTTTTCCTTAGTCCTTCATTGCAGTTCGAAGCTGCATGGGCTTTGACCAACATTGCATCAGGAACATCTGCGCAGACACAAGCAGTGGTCAAATCCAGTAAGTCATTTGGTCTTGATCTCCACAGCAGCATTAGTCGCAGGTGATTTCAGCACTTCTGTGTGTAGCTGAATGTACTCTGTTCTCTTCTCCTTAACGGTGTAGATGCTGTCCCGTTGTTTTTGAGACTTCTACACTCCCCTCATCAGAATGTGTGCGAGCAGGCCGTGTGGGCGCTGGGCAACATCATCGGTGAGGATCTGTAACATGTTACCTGTAACAATTCAGTTTGTAACTGCAAGAGTTTGAGAGATTTTTCATGACCTTAACATGTTTTGTGTGTTGTGTCGTGCAGGTGATGGGCCGCAGTGTCGGGATTACGTCATCTCTCTCGGCGTGGTCAAACCTCTCTTGTCCTTTATTAATCCTTCAATCCCCATAACCTTCCTGAGAAATGTTACCTGGGTCATCGTCAACCTGTGCCGAAACAAAGACCCGCCTCCACCCATGGAAACAGTACAAGAGGTGTGTGCTTGAGTGCTAAATACTAAAAATGTAAAAATGCCAGAGGGGCAAAAAAAAAAAATTAAAATATCCTTAAATATTTTTAGAGGACATGCATAAATACAAAGAAATCAAAATAGCACTCTGTCTACATGTTGTGTGTTTGTATTGTATTCCACTGTTTATACAATAAGTACATGAAATTGCATTTCGATTGATTTAATTGACCACTTTGACTGACTGATATTGTTTGAAGCACTTTATAAGATGCCATTTAATCTATCAAAGCACTACTGTGCCACATAGAAATTAGTACTGAACTAGTGACAGGGTTCCTGTAGCTGGTAGAGCATTGCGTTAGCAGTGCAAAAGGTTGTGGGTTTAAATCCCGGTAACACATATTGATCTGATGTACTTTATTAATGCTTAATAAGATTTAAATTAAATCTTTTAAATGTGCAATATATACATGCACATGTAGTCTGTAAAACGTACACACACCCTCATTCTGTGAGCTGAAGTGTCATTAAACATCTTTATTTGCTGTCATTTTGCACCTTCTGCTGATTAAGACATATATTAGATTGTGTGTGTGTGCCTGTAGAATATGCAAACAGCTTTGTTTTATTGATGTAAGGTCTAATGAATATTCTGTTGTTTTACGCCAGATTTGATGTTCGCATGGTGTATGTTTGTTTCTTGCAGTCTGCTTGTTGAAATGAAGCATATGATTTGTATGCTCTCTCTCTCTCTCTCTCTCTCTCTCTCTCTCTCTCTCTCTCTCTCTCTCTCTCTCTCTCTCTCTACTCTATCTATCTATCTATCTATCTATCTATCTATCTATCTATCTATCTATCTATCTATCTATCTAACAGATTCTTCCTGCCCTCTGTGTACTCATATATCATACAGATATAAATGTAAGTACAATGCAATATACATTCTACAATTCAGTTATCAAACCAGCAGTAATACAATGTGTTTAGTGTCAGTTTAGCTATAAATTCAAGTCAACAAAGATTATTAAAAAAATCTTGAATGCTGTTTCGTGTCCTGAAACCTAATGTACAACCGTTTTTAAGCAGTAGAAAGTAATAATTACATTGCTAGCAGTAGTGGCTGCTTTGCTTTATAGCTTCATTCCAAAACTAGAACAGAGCTCCATTTATTTTCTCCTTCTCGCTCTAGATTCTGGTAGACACAGTGTGGGCTCTGTCGTACCTGACAGATGGAGGCAACGAGCAGATTCAGATGGTTATAGACTCAGGTGTCGTCCCCTTTCCTTGTCCCACTGCTCAGCCACCAAGAGGTCAAAGTTCAGGTAAAAGTGATGCAGAAATATAATTTATGCCGTAACAGAGGGAGGCTGCACATTTGTTTACCGTGTGCCCAAGACAATGTTTGTGTATCTGTGCAGACTGCAGCGCTGAGAGCGGTGGGCAACATCGTCACGGGGACAGATGAGCAGACTCAGGTGGTGCTCAACTGTGATGTTCTCTCTCACTTTTCCAACTTGCTCACGCACCCCAAAGAGAAGATCAACAAGGTGAGACAGATGCACACTTCCCGTAATATTTGTGTGCTATGTATGCAAGACGGTGCAGCAGAAACATTTACCTACTCTAAATTCCTAAATGTTAAATGAAGGAAAAAACAAGCTCCCCCAGATGAAGCCTTATGGATCATAAGGGCACATCTGTAATGTTTTTATTCCTCCCTGTAGGAGGCAGTGTGGTTCCTGTCCAATATAACTGCAGGGAACCAGCAGCAAGTACAGGCAGTAATAGATGCTGGTCTCATACCCATGATCATTCACCAGCTCGCCAAGGTAAGATGTTCCTGGCTGTAACACGTTCACATCAGTTAGCAGTAGCTGAAATTGCAGACTCACAATACATGAGGTATATGTTTAAAGCTGCTGATTATGGCCATATCTCCAACCTTGCACCTTACTGTAAGAAATGAAGTCTGTTGTGTAACTCCTCTGTGGTTTGACATCTGGTATGTCTTGGTTTTCCAAACAGGGTGATTTTGGAACGCAGAAGGAAGCTGCGTGGGCCATCAGTAACTTGACAATAAGTGGAAGAAAGGATCAGGTATGTCCTGTTAAAGATGATTGGTTTATTCTGGGTCAGTTGCTTTTTCCTACTTTCTCATTGGCTGCCTTGCTGTGATTGGCAGGTAGAGTATTTGGTGCAACAAAACGTGATCCCGCCCTTCTGCAGCCTGCTGTCAGTGAAAGACTCTCAGGTGGTCCAGGTGGTGCTTGATGGACTGAAGAACATCCTCATCATGGCTGGGGAGGAAGCCAGCACGATTGCTGAGATCATTGAAGAATGTGGAGGTGTGATCTTACATCTGATCTTACACTGTATAGATAGTTGTAGTCTTGGTTCCTTAGAGCATCTGGTAGGTTGTGTTCTGATGAATGATCTGATATTACGCTGGCAGTTTCTGTGTGGTTCCCAATATGCCAAAGAATAAGATCAGCATTTTTATGTAGATGAAAACACAGTCACTGCCTTCACTGGTGTGTTCACTGTTAATGGTGTTACTGCAATGCTCCTGCTTCTGTTTATCAGGACTGGAAAAAATTGAGAACTTACAGCAGCATGAAAATGAGGACATCTATAAACTCGCATTTGAAATCATCGATCAGTACTTTTCAGGAGACGATGTGAGTGTGAAATAAAGTTTTGGGTTTTCTGCAGAGTGCTTTCACATGAATGCACATTGTGTGTTTTTTTTAGATTTTCTATTGAACTTGAAGGTTCTTTTCTAAATGTTTAGTATGAGTTGATCTCTGCCTAAGTCGTCTTGCCTCTTTGTTTGGCTTTGCTTGTAGATTGATGAGGACCCCAGCCTGATTCCTGAGCCCACCCAGGGAGGCACGTTTAATTTTGATCCAGCCTCCAACCTACAAACAAAGGAATTCAAGTTCTAGACAGACAGAAGAATGGTGGGTTTTTCAGCTGCTCCTTGACCCCCGTCACCTACTGATCCATCACCTACCAACCACTCACTAACCAGTAAAAACCAACCAATCACCATTCTCAGAAACTACACTCAAACAGAAGATAAATAGCACTGAAGGATCGAAGCACCTGTTTCAAATGCCACTCAAACATGGATGGATCTCAACAACCTCAAAACATGGAAAAGAAGAACAAGACTTGCTCATTATACTGCAGTTGCCAAAAAACAAAACAAAACAAAAATTTTGCTCTTTTACTCACACACATAGGTGAGCATGAAAAGTAATAGGAACTTCTGTTGTTGTACCAGCCATCATATCAGCCAAGGAAGATGAAAGAGAGATGATCCTGAAATTTAAAGGCAGGGATTTTTCTTTTGTTTCCAGGAAATTTCTTCCCTAAAAAGTTGTTTCTGGTGTTGATCGTAGTTTCAGATGCTCAACTCGATATGTCCAGCCTCTACTGTGTTAAGCCATTTAGATCCCCCTCCCCATTCATCTGAGCTCTGTGAACTAGCCCATAATGGGTTATTCCATGGAATATTATTCAAATTGGGGAAGGGGATGTCTCAAAGTATGTGGTGTGCATACAGAACTTCAATTATAGCCACCATTTCTTGCTTATGTTCACAAAATCCTGAAATTATGGATGCTATTTATGAAACACTGAAGTTAATGAAAAAAAATCACATCACAAAAAACTTTTACGAAACCCTTTGAACAGAGAAAATCTCATCTGAGAGTCAAGTACCTTTATTTACAAAGTTCCGCAGCGAAAGTGTAGTGGACATTTGTTGTGCTGATCTTTTTGGTTTGTGATTTGAAATATGGAACGTTTCAAAGGAGGAACCTACGTGAAATAATCATTGTTCAGTGGAAGATTACGTCAGTCAGGCCAGGACTTTGAAAGCGCTGCCCCCAACCTTTGGAAGTTGTTTGAGATGATCTAACAGTTATTTCTGCTCAAGAAGGGTGCTCTGGCAGTGCTCTGTATTCATCCTCTCTACTTCCTGTCTGTAACCATAGTAATAAGTTCATCGGGATATCCCCAATTGTAACTAGTTGGATGATATTTTCACTAAATCAGTACATTTCAGCACTCAGTAGTCAAAACAATGAGAAACTTCGCAACAGTGATTGGATTGTGAATTTTTTAGTTTTGATCGGTGGAGCTTCCGCTTTTGCAGTTTTTCAGTCTTACTCGCACACTTTTGGGTTTTCCCGTTTTATTGCTTAATGTACGTGGAGAGCGATGTTCGCTTAATTTGACTATACAAGCAATGGGAAAAGGAGAACCATGACATTGTGGTTCTTTTTTTTGTTTTGTTGGATTTTAATCTTATTTTTATTTGCTACAAAACCTAATTGTACCAACTAAAAATAAAAGTATATTTCTTGTGTAGGTATATAATGAAAAGCTACCACACTTAGGTTCACTAGACATTGTTGGGATGCTACAGAACAATAATAACATTTGTGATTATGAATTTACAGCCAATAGGGGTCATTTTTGTTTTAACCTTTGTTTTGTAATGGCAAACGATTGCCATTCTTTGGAAAATGGGCTTTCTTACTGTTGTGACTGGACAATTTTTTGGTTCTTTTTTTTTTCTCCTGTGCATTCACTTGTAAAGGAATGTGTGGGGGAAAATTGCATTTGGACTTTAGTTATATTTGGGCCACAGACTGCTGAAAAGACAGTAAGGAAGCTAAAGGCATCCTAAAGGATGCTGAATTAGGCGTTTATTGTTGAAATAAAAGAAAAAAAAACAGGTTTGAACTTCATAAACTTATCTAGACAACTAGAAAACGAGCCACTTTAAAGACTTTAAAGAAGTTTTGTCTTGTATCAGAAATGGATACAAGCTTATTGCTTGTAGCAAGATTTTTACTTGCTGAAGAAACTCAATTAAAAAACGGCGACAGATCGCATTTTGGCCTCTGATTGTTTGTACGTTTTTATAAATTTTAGAACTGAATTTCTCTTTAAGGTGGCTCATCAGTATTTTTTTTCAACTCTTGTGCATATTAAAGATAAAAAAATGAGTTGAAATGTATTGTGCCTTTTGTTTTTCATTTCAAAGCAACTGATAAAGGTTCATAATACAGCTACACTGGAGCTGCTTATAATATTGGGGTCTATTGGGTGTTGCGTCTGCCTACAGTATCTCTGGACTTCACAGTGACTCTGCAGAGTACCGTTTACTTCAGCTCTCCTCTAGTCTGCTGGCTCACCTGTAATTGATCCCTTTCCCTCCATTCTGCCCCCTTCACCTTCTTTTACCCACAAATCTCTCACCTTTCTGTGGTAACACATCTTTCCTCCATCTCTCCCTCAGGACGTGCTTAATGTATTACTGAACCTAACCAAAATAAACTTGCTGTTAGCCATCCTTTACTGCTCTTATGATTGCCCTTCTGATACTGCTGTGTCTTGTACCTTCCTCATCCTCGCTTCTGTCCTTCATGAGTTTCTTGTGCTGTTTTTAAAGGCTGTGGAGAGAGATTGATGTTCAGCTTGAATGCTCTGTGAGTTATTCAGCTGTAAGGTCGTGTGATACCTGCTGATCTGTGACGTGGCCGCGACCGGAAGTGGAGCGACTGCCGCGCGAGCCTGTGCTGCAGAGTTCGGGTTAGGGCGATGGGCGGGGCGTGGTGACGTCACTCGCCGCTGCGCTATATGATTATTGCACGCACGTATATAGGGGTTATTATATAGGGGTCATTATATAGGGGTCATTATATAGTTGTTATTATATAGGGGTCATTATATAGCGGTTATTATATAGCGGTTATTATATAGTTGTACGTAATGGCGGCGTCCGGCGCGTCGCTTTTTACTAAAGTAACCGCGTATTCTCTCCTCGCTTGTGTGGGTCAGTTTGCTGTTGGATACGTTTTGTCGCAGAAATGGGGGCGCAAATGCTCCACTGTTGATAGGTGGGTCCTCGTATGGTTGTTTTACGACGCAATAGTTCATTTCACTCTGGTAAGTGCAGAAGTCGACGAGAAAATTATTATTATTGTTTGTATCATACGTGTTATTATTCATCTCACTTTCGCTCTTGGTCCACCGTGCAGGAAGGTCCGTTCGTCTACATGTCGCTCTCCGGAAACGTGGCGACGTCTGACAGTCTGCTTGCGGAGCTTTGTGAGTGAGGTTTAATAAAGAAAAACACGCTCAACTTGTTCAGCTTTCTGCTCAAGAAAGTTCAGCTTTCTGCTCAAGAAAGTTCAGCTTTCTTCCAGCTAAGTTAGCGGCGCTGAACGGGTTTGATGTCGGGGACTGTGACGTCACCACGTGGTGTATGTTGGTATCGCGCCCCGCAGCGGAACTCGCTGGAGAAGAAAAACGTGCAGTTATCAATTATTGTATAATTATCAATAATTAACATATTTATATATAAATATTTCACTTTGAATAAATATGATAAATATAATAAATATGAATCACTTTGCAGCGATGTCCGAAAGATGAGCGACTGAAGGATTGCAATAGATCACAATTTTGATCTACTGTACAGCAAAACAACTATTATATTTATATTGCAATATTATTGTTTCATGTAATGCTGCATTATCTGTCTGGTGATTCTTACCCATACATCAAAGAGTGGTCTACATGCTTTAAATGAAATGTTTAGATATGTTTAAAGCCTTATCACCCTGCTTTGTATCGTTTTAAATGTAATGCATGTTTTTGGGTTTATAAGGGAAAGAATATGGCAAGGCGGATGAGCGCTGGTTGTATTCTGACCCCACAATAGTATCTCTTGAGCTTCTGACTGTGGTTTTGGACGGTTCTTTGGCCCTGCTTCTGGTCTACGCCATCATTAAAGACAAACACTACAGGTAACATTACATGATTTTCCAGTACCTGAATTCACCTGTTTTGATCATGCAAATATTTTTATCTAGTGACTTATCAAATTTATTACGTAATTTTGCAATTCATATAAAGTCTCTTCACTGCTCCACACATTAAACTGTCTTCCAATCCAAAACTATAATCATTATTATTACAATCATTATGTTGCTATGGAGAAGTACTGCAAACTGTCGATTCATGATCAGCCATGACATTTTGCCCCTGAGCAAACTGTTTCACAACCTGTGCCTCGGCCGCTTGTGTAAGCTTGCATTTCTCTCTGAACCAGGCACTTCATTCAGATCACACTGTGTGTTTGTGAGTTGTACGGCGGCTGGATGACCTTCTGTCCAGATTGGCTAATCGGAAGCCCTAATCTGAACACCAGCAACTGGCTGTACCTGTGGGTCTACCTGGTGTTCTTCAATGGGATCTGGGTGGTGGTGCCTGGTCTCCTGCTCTGGCAGTCGTGGAGGGCTTTATCAGATTTAAAAAGAATGAATCAGTATCCAAGCAAGAATAGAGAGACTTACAAGAAATCTAATTAGTAATTAACTATATGATTATTGTCTTTATAATTAGTCGTTCAAAGTCAACTAAATTAGACTGCAGTAGATGCATATTATATGAACTTATGAGTATTATATGAGTGTGTACACAAGATTAGAGGAATGAGGGTGAGGTGTGTCTTTGCATAACCAGGGAAGACAAATTTGACAATAGGTGACACTGAAGTGCTGACTGTAGCAGCCGGCTTTTTCTTGTATTGTGTACATTCCTGAAATATTACACAAAACGTGAATGCATTGTTAAATCAGCTCTTTTAAACTGCTCTGAGACCAGTTTTTTACTTACCAATCCTGTGTAATAAACTACCTCATCTAGAATGATTGAAGCCACACTAATTAATTACTGTAAAATAATTACTGTTTGTGTTTTAATCTGGCATTGTAATTCCACTACAGTTTTATATATAAATAGTGTAAAAGAATACAATTTCAAAACCTTTTTGAATTCATTTATAGTGGTCTGGGAAGAAGGTTACAGTACATGTTTACAGTAAAGAATAACAAGATTCATTATGTAAAGTATGAGTAAACAGAAGTGTAATTTCAGTAGTTCTCATCATAGGTTTGCTGTTAGAGCTATCTGGCCTGTTGCATTCTGTTTTCATTCTGTTGCATTTTTTTTTTTGCATCAGACAAGTCTGTTATTTTATCTTTGCTTTTTCTAGTATTAGTGTGACTACTAAACCTCTTTAAACCTCTGATTTTACTTGTGGTTGCAATTGAATAGAACCATTAAGATTTATTTCTGTTCTCTGCTAGTTTATTGTACTAATGTTTAGTAAATACATCTGACATCTCATCATGACTTTATTAGTTTAGCTATAGAGAGAAAGGCTTGTTGGAGACCCAGTCCCTTCAGAGCGCTACAAGCTTGGATCTCCCACACTTGATCTGTGTAACTGCCCAGATCCAACAATGTGGACACCTCTTGAATAGTCATGGTGTGTGGCAGGTCCTTTTTGTTGGCCAGTACCATCAGAGGAACTCCTTTCAAGTGCTCATCACACAGAATCTTCTTAAGGGCTGTTTTAGCTTCTTCCATCCTAGCATGATCACTACTGTCCACCACGAAAACAAGAACTTTACATCCCTCTAGGTAGTATTTCCAATTGGGCCTTATTGTCCCTTGTCCACCCACGTCCCATACAGTCAGTGATGTTCTCTTGTCCAGTTGTAACGTTGAAGCCCACTGTAGGGGAGGTCTCCATCCCCTATTATAACAATATTATATATTATAACAATAATATATAATATTATTTTAATATTAATATATAATATTATTTTTTATATATCATATAATATTAAATTATATTGATAATATTATTATCTTATTATAACAATAGGAAGGGAAGAATAATAATATCCTAACTGTATTATTCATTTTATCATTCAGATTGTCCTGATATTGTGCGTGCATATTTACAGGACCGTGACTGACAGCCCAGGTATCAATTGTTGGTTGCTGGAACGTTTTGGGAACGTTAGTTTGTGTTGCGGAAACGAAAACCTTTCTCACCGCGGATGTTTATAAGCCCCGCCCCCTGCACGCTACGCCTCCCTACGCTAGCCAATCGGAGACGCAGCAGCTGCGTTCAAGCTGTCTGCGATTGGACGCCCGCGATGTCGCTCATGCAGCCGTAGCAACCATAGCGAACAGGAAACGAGACGCGCTTCCGTGGAAATAACGTCGACAGATCAAAACAAGCAGCGCGGATGTTGAGAGGCTGAACACCCGAGCTCACTCCTGCGCTCTCTGGGTGGGTGTTGTGTTGGTGAAAACCTCGCCTGTTGTTTATGCAGGGATGCATTGCTGCTAACTGAGCGTTTGCATGCATGCATGCATGCATGCATGCAGTAACGCGAGCTGACTCCGTGTGCTGCACATGCATTGCACACCGGCGGCCGATGCTTTGCTTTGTGTGACCGATCCCCGATCAGCTTTCTAAAACGGATAGCGATAAACTGCTTGCATATGAGGTGCCACGAAAGCGAAAGAGCAATTGGGGCTGTTGCAGCATGGCGAGTGATCCTGTGCGGGTCCTGCTTTGTCATTTACCGGAGCTTGTTGTGCATCTTTAAAGTTGTGCAGAAGTTACTTCACGGCTTGCTGTTTGTGCTGGTTTACTGACCTGAGATCTGCAGCTTAACACTGTTTGAAACGGTTGTGTGTAATCCGTGAAGTGCACTTATTTGTTGCTTATGTTTAGAGTGGTGATGATGGTAGGGTGGAAAACGGGTAACTTCAAACTTATATATCAAGTTATTTCATTAATACGGTGTATTATTATATGTAGTGAACATCAGGCTCACCGGGTGGTCTCTGTAAGAGCAGCATCATCTTTGAGATGGGAGAATCCTCTCTGATGTCTTAAGCATCTCTGATATGTGTATGTGTTTCATAGACACAGAAACGCTGCAGTTTCAGCCGCTGGATCTGTCCTCATCCCTCACCTCACAACAGCAGGAGTGTTGCCATGGTGGATGTCAGTAAGTGGCCTCTCCTCACCCTGTTAAACGCCCAGGAGCTGGCCTCCATACGCAAGGCCTGTGTCTTTGGAACATCTGCTAATGAGGCCATCTACATCACCGATGATGATGAAGTAAGCAGCGGATATCATCGGGTTTGTTTGTTTTGTTCATTTCGGTTCACATGCTCTGGTTGAGCAGTAAGCGGCATCTCTGTGTTCCTCACATGAACAAAACTGCATGTATTTGTGCTGTAAGCTGTGTCCTCCTTGGCAGGTGTTTGTTTTGGGTGTGAACTGCAGTAATTGTCTTGGCACTGGAGACAGTCAGAGTACCGTTGTTCCCAAAAAGCTAGACTGTCTGAGTGGAAAGAAGGTGGTCAGTTTGAGCTATGGCAGTGGACCTCATGTTCTGCTGGTGACCGAAGGTGAGTATAGATTTAAATACTTCTGTTCCAGTGTTTCTCCTCCAGGGGCCTCAAGATAACTTAAACACTACATACAAGAAGACAAAACAAGCATTAAAATAAGCTAAAACAATAAGAATCAATAAAAATAATTTTAGTTATGTCAAGCACAAGAATATTTTATTGGGTAGAAATTGTGATTGGGGCCCTTCAATATTGTTGCAGCCAGTGGGGGGCCTTGAAGTCAAAAAGGGTGATCCACTATTCTGTTCTGTTCTCTGAAGTATTTAGGGGTGTTTGCTCTTTGTTATGATGAAGTCTGACCCGCAGGTCATGAAGTGAAAGATAATTAGGAGATCTAAACGTTTTAAACTGTTGTCTTGGTCTAAGTCACTTCCTTTTTTTGCAGAGGGAGAGTTATATGCATGGGGGCATAATGGATACAGTCAGCTGGGCAATGGGACGACCAATCAAGGTGTGTCACCTGTCCTGGTGTCTACTAACCTGCAGAACAAAAAGGTGACAGAGATTTCCTGTGGGTCTCATCACTCCTTAGCTCTGACCCATGAGGGTGAGGTAAGACATGGATGCTGTTTGTTTGTAGAACAACATCACGGTGTGTCATGTTTAAAATAGTAAAACATTGTGCATTTGACAGATACAAAACATGACTTCCTAGAATTTGAACCCACCACCTTGCTGTTGCTACTATTTGTGCTGCAGGAACCTTTAAAATGCATCTCAAGATCCCTGCATTCTGTTACACACCCTTCAGCTGTTTCTGAACACAGTGGTGCTTGCGATGAGCGTGCAATACTAACATTTTCTTTAGGAAATGTAAAAATGTAGTTGTGGTTGAATTGATGGCAACAGATGACCATGGCAGAATAGAGAACTTTTAATGTGCTTTCTGTCACGTTAATCCTTTAATCCACACAGAATCCTTCCTCTTTCTTTACAAATAGCAAGTCCCCCATTATCAACCATCTAAGAATCACTCCTGCACTGGGTTAAATATGTAGGTTGCATATTTACCTGCATTAGGTGGATTACGGTTTAGAACTCACCTTCTATTTAGCAGGTGTAATCGGCTGCTTTGCCACACAGTGTTAGCTGTAACACGGAGCGTGACCTTGTTTCCTGAGCTGTGAGGGCTTTTGTTCTCGCTGTGACCGAGATCAGCTCGGGCCTAACACTCTGTGTGTCTCTATATTTTAGCTAAGAATTCAAATTAAGCAATATTTCATGTTTTAGATCCTCTGTGCATTCCTCTACATTATTCTGTAGTGCACGTGTATTTTCTATAGCTCTGCAAAATAGTCATAGACAGGAAGCCTAGTGCTTTTTCATTGAGTATTTTGTAAACTCAGTTAAATGAAATGCAATTTTTGCTGGCTGTGGGTCATCCTAGGTGTTTGCATGGGGTTATAACAATTGTGGTCAGGTGGGCTCAGGGTCCACCGCCAACCAGCCGACACCCCGCAAGGTGTCCAACTGTATCCAGAACAAAGTGATGGTCAGTATAGCCTGTGGACAGACCTCCTCAATGGCTGTGGCCGATAATGGTGAGGTAAGAGAAATCGGCCATCAATATCTTCCTGTGTTTAGAACTCTTTAGAAGTCTTTTGTAATTGTACTGATTCTAATGGCACGTTCGAGATGGAGTGTTTACAGTAGTTCTATAGCATTTGTGCTGTATTCATGATATTCTGTGTTTCTCACTGTAGCTCTGTTGCATTTTTGTTAGTGGCGAAATGTGTGTGTGTTTCAGGTTTATGGGTGGGGTTATAATGGAAATGGACAGCTGGGGTTGGGCAACAATGGGAACCAGCTGACCCCGTGCCGCTTATCTGCACTGCAAGGCCACTGTGTGCTGCAGGTAAGACCAGGAGAATCTGAAAAAAAACAATAAGAGAAATCCGAACAATATGCTATATTATAAAGGCAATAATAAAAACATTAAAATGAAAGCATTTAAATCAAAAGTTTAAAGTATAATACAATCCATGAGGGAGTGTGCAAATTTTTGTAAACAAATTTAGCATCATGTAATTGTAAAAATTCATGCTAGTTTTAAATGGGTCTTTATAGAGTGAATGAAAACATGTTAGCTGTGGGTGATTTAGATTGCGTTACTGTCTACTCTTCACGTTATTGTGTGTAATGTTTTCTCTGTTTCAGATTGCCTCAGGTTATGCACATTCTCTGGCACTGACGGATCAGGGCCTGCTATTTGCATGGGGAGCCAACACTTACGGTCAGCTGGGCACTGGCAACAAGAGCAATCAGCTCAGCCCTGTTCAGGTCATGACTGAGAAAGAAAGGTGAGGGCTATTGAAACAGCTTTTCTTTTTATTAGCATGCACTCTTTTAATCAAACATTCTCCTGAACCAGTCTTTACTCAGCTCACTGCAATGCAGCCTAATTTTGCTACCAACTGTTTAGAACAGCCTTCGAGTTGTCGTCACGGTTCAGTAAAGAGCTCTTGTCAGCAGAAGATGTTGACGGGTACATTTTGTCAGTGCCATTGCTGTGTTCTAGAGAGATTTCCTGTTGGTGCAGTGGGAGCTTCCGGTATCCTGTTTTGAGTGTTTCTTAGCAAGGAGTAGCTTGTTTGTACCCTCTCTGTAGGGTCGCTGTATAAGAGCTTGTATTTAGACTTGTTCTGCTGATCCAGCCCCTGCTTTGACATTTCTGCCTTTTTCCCATTCCATGCTGCCTGCTTTTGTCCTTCCTCATGTTCTTCCTCGTCCGTCTTGGTCCTCATAATTTCTTCATGATGTTTCTGCTCCACCAGGATCGTGGAGATTGCTGCCTGCCATTCCACACACACCTCCGCAGCAAAAACCCAGAGCGGTCAGGTGTACATGTGGGGGCAGTGCCGCGGGCAGCCCATCACACTGCCGCACCTCACGCACTTCACCACCACAGATGACGTGTTTGCGTGCTTTGCCACGCCCTCAGTGATGTGGCGGCTTCTTTCCACCGGTGAGTTTGTGTTGTCATTCAAGTTAAATGCAATGTTCAGTTAAATTCAGTTTGACTGCTTCTGAATCTGAACGCAATGACTACTTGAATACAGTCAATAAAAACCGCACTGCGGTTATGAATGCATGTGTAAACGAAACCTAATTCTGCAGAAGACAATGCATTACTGAAGACATTTGACTACAATACAGTGCGCGCCTCATCTCTGTTACATAACTGTATTGTGCTTGTCGTTATCAGAGCATGATGATTTCCTGACTGTTGCCCAGTCCCTTAAAAAAGAGTTTGACAATCCAGAGACCTCTGACCTCAAATTCAGCATCGAAGGGAAGTACATCCACGTTCACAAAGCTGTTCTCAAAATCAGGTGATGTTGGCATTTGGCTGTGTGTTCACTCGTAGGTTTCTTTCATATGTTGCTTCAGTTTAATGGTCACAATTGACACAGAGATCCCTGCCAGTGAAATGCTCTCTTGGTCTTTACCAAGTTACTGTATAGTTTGTTTCTCTCTTTTAACCCTGATTCTCCCTGTGTCAGGTGTGAGCACTTCAGGTCAATGTTTCAATCTCACTGGAATGAAGATATGAAAGAAGTGATTGAGATCGACCAGTTCTCATACCCGGTGTACCGTTCTTTCCTGGAGTTCCTCTACACTGACAGTGTGGATCTTCCTCCTGAGGATGCCATCGGTGGGTTCTGCTGCAACTGAGACCAGGTGTACAGTGGTGTACATCACGTCAGTTCATGCAAATACTTCAACTTGAACATTTGGACTGAAAAGTGAATGCATGAACCCAGTTCTTGTTGTAGTCACACTGTAGCTGGCTTCACATACAGTGGATTTAGATCTTATTTTGGTCCCATTTACTTGCTACTGGGTCACAGTGCACTTTCCATTCACACTGTTGTTTTTTAAAATGGTCTTAATTCGGTTTGCTGTAAAGGTATCCGAGTTCATCTGGAGTGCTCACAACATGTCAAAACTAATACTGTTCCTGGGCTTATTGTAATATTTGTGATCACCATTAAAAATATATTGGATTATCTCTTATAGGATTGCTGGATCTGGCAACCTCGTACTGTGAAAACCGGCTGAAGAAGTTGTGTCAGCATATCATAAAGAGAGGCATCACGGTGGAGAATGCCTTTTCCCTGCTGTCTGCGGCCATCAGATATGACGCTGAGGTAATGCGAAACCACCCTGGGGCGCATGGCTTACTAGAACACTTAGGAGAGACCTGTTTTACTGGCTAACAAGGATTAACTACATTCTGTTCATACTTTATTTAAGATCTTGATTTTTCTGTTGAATCAAAAATTAATTCATTTTTGAACAGCAGACGACTGTGTGTATTGTATTGATTGGTGATCGTTAATATCGTTTTTCTTTCCTGCACAATCACTCACATTTACACGTTCCTGCTCTCTGTCATCTGAAGGATCTAGAGGAGTTCTGTTTTAAATTCTGTGTCAACCACTTGACCGAGGTCACGCAGACTACTGCCTTCTGGCAGGTGGATGGGAACATGCTAAAGGACTTTATCAGCAGGGCCAGCCGCTGCGGAGCCTTCAGAAACTGACTGAGATGCCTTAGTCCACCGAATATGCACACAGGCACTGTATTAGCCAAGGAGCCCATCTGTCACTTCACTGCCAGAGGGCGCTGTTACCTGTTACTCGCATGTTCTGTCGCAATATTTAAAGCCTTTGTAGAGGGGCAATGTGCATGTTAATCTCAGTACGCTTGAGGAAAGTGCACCACTTTGTGCCTCTGGCTGATTAGTCTTACAGGCTCAGTATGTCTTTCTGTCAGGCACAATGCAGGGCACCTTCCTCCAATGGAGGAATGTTTAATGTTAATTTGCTCTCTGTTAGTAGTGGTGCTCTGTAAAAGACCTACAAAACCTTATAAAAACGTAATGTTGCCCAAAGACTTTCTAGTGCTGCTGACGGGTGAAGTGTTTGCATAATAATGTGGAAGTTTGGGCGGATGTGTAAGTGTATTACTTAGACATGCACCACTGAAAAGCAAACAAAGAGTCTAAGAGTCAGCTCTTCTTGTTTGCCATTATATTATTATATATGATTTTGTGGGTAATATTAAATGAGAAATTGTTTTTTTCCTTGATGTGATGCAGTGCATCACAAATTGCATTTTTTGCATTATATTGAACTAGAGTTTATTGATGTGTCACTCAATTCACTTTTGTTATTGTTATTAAATGTTCTTGGCTGACAGGTAAATTAAGTAATGGGGTTTATTTGTTAGATATTTGTTAGTTTATTTGTTAGACCCGGGCATTTTCGTTTTGGATCACTGTTTGCTGTTGATTTAGTTTAGGGACACAGCTGGTGTAGCTGTGGAGTATTAAAACAGCATGTACAACAGTGCAAACTATTGCACATAAGCAGTTTAATGTTTAAATTGAGCTCAAAAGTATTATTTGTATTATGTGTAGTTGCACTAGTAGACTAATAGTTTCCTTTGAGGGGCGGCTCATATAGGATCACATTTTGCAGTCGTATACATGCCTACACAACACCTTTTTAACAGGTGTGCAACATTAACATTTAATAATATAAAGGCCTGCCGTCTGCTGTTACATATTAACCAGCTGCATTTTGTTTGTCTGTACATACTGTACAGTTTTTGCATTAGTCTTGTAAATTAACCTGCACATGTAAGCTGAAAAACTGTTCCTAAAAAAATAAAGCTTTTCTCATATGTTGCATCCAAACTTTCTCAATGTTTGCTTTCTCTATATGCTAGTAAATAGTTTTCAGTTTGGTCAGTTTCATTAAATCAGTTCATTTAATAAATCATTTCATTTCTTTTGAACTGTGACTTTGGAAATGGAGTAATAAGCTGGTATGGCGTTTCTACAGTCACTTTTAATCATAAACAAATGAGTGGCTGCAAGCAAATGAACGAATCAAAATGTCACGATCCGTCATGCACGATGTCATATTTGTATATAATAATTGTCTATATAATATGAGCAATATTACTTGGTAATCTTTCCACTTTTATGTTTATTAATAGTGACGCGGAGGCCCCGCCCCGTCATACGACAGATTTCTATGACAGCGGCAGTGCCCCGCCCACCGGTGACGTCAGCGCAAACAGGAAGCGGACGGCGTGAACTCAGGCGCGCTCTCGATCTGGACCTTCTCATTCATTCATGTCGATGAATGGCATCGACATGAATGAATTCATGTCGTCTTGTTGGGATTGCAAGGGAAACGGATGCGTCCCAAGCGGCGGGGACCTGCGCGATGAGGCCGTACAGACCGATGCTAAAGCGGAAGGTTAGAGGAGATCTCATGGTGATCACCTGTGGGCGGAGCTTTCCACTGCCCTGTGACGTCAGAGCCATTTATCTTACATTTCATTTACATTTATGCATTTGGCAGACGCTTTTATCCAAAGCGACTTACAGTGCATTCAAGTTATACATTTTCTTAGTACATGTACTCCCTGGGAATCGAACCTACAACCTCTTGCCCTGCTAACGCAATGATCTACCACTGAGCTACAGGAGAACACTTGTATAAAATATCTTCTTGTAATATGTTGAATAGTTTTAGTGTTGATGCATGTCTTACTGTAACTGTAAGATCAAATGCATTGCAGGAGAAGCCGGAGCAGGACTGTTGTGTAACATCTGAAAATGTTTAGTTTTTGTCATTGTAAAATGTGTTTGGGTTTTTTCTACACGGGCAGCCTGTACCTCTATAGATACTTCAGATATTGGTAGCTGCTTTTAAAAGTCATCTGTAGTTGTCATGTCTATGTCAGTCTGTTTACAATAATCGTATTTGTTTTGCAGGCCGGGCTCCCAGACTATCCAAAGTCAACTTGTTCACACTGTTGAGTTTATGGATGGAGCTTTTCCCCAGAAAAGAACAAGAGCGCAGAGATGCTGTACGTGTGTTTTAATTCTCTCCAAAGTCCTGTGAGCAGGATTCAACAAGAAATATGATTGTGTTCAATATTGTAAAGAAATACAAATGATTCTGTAATACTTTAACACGTGGGAGATGACCGTTTGTTACGGGACCTTATTGTTAAACACCTTATTGCCACAAATAAAAAACATAAGTAGTTAATTGCCAACACAATGTTGTATTTTTGTAAACGATAAATACAAGCAGCTTTAATATATATATGAAAGCAAACAAAAGTACCTGTAATGTGAGGCACCAATGTTTTTATTTTCATGCAGACGTCAGACGGTGGTCTTGTGGTGGTCCAGGACTGTAGAGTCTTGGGTCTGCATCGCTCCAGTGTGGAGTTACATGCAGGGCAGGTGGCTGTGGTCAGACATGGCCCCAGACTGAAGGGCTGCGATCTCTTCTTCTCCAGAAAACCATGTTCCACCTGCCTGAAGATGCTCATCAATGGTAAGATTGTTCAGCAGGTGAATCTTCATTGTCATTCAAGTCAAGTTTTAAAACTTTCTTAAGCCATTCTGAATGAGTCCTCTAAAATTATTCACACAGTGTGTGTTTGGAGCAGTTGTGGCCTACTGGTAAGTGAGTTGGGCTTGTGATCAGAAGGTTGCTGTTTTGATTCCAGTGCTGGCAGGTAGTAATTGAAGTGAAGGCACCTAACCCCCGATTGCTCCCTGGGCACAGTAGTGTGCTGCCCACTGCCCCGGGTGTGTGTTTGCGACTTTCAGTTTGTGTTTGCGACTTTCAGTTTGTGTTTGCGACTTTCAGTTTGTGTTTGCGACTTTCAGTGTGTGTTTGCGACTTTCAGTGTGTGTTTGCGACTTTCAGTGTGTGTTTGCGACTTTCAGTGTGTGTTCGCTCCTCACCAGCGATGGTTAAATGCAGGTCATATTTCAGGTGTGGGTTACCATATCTGACAAATATGTCACTTTCATTTTCACTTTTACTAAACCAAGCAACATTGCAACAGCTTTGATGTTTTGATAACTCAAAGAAAACTTTTGGAGAAAAAACATTTAAGTCATTTAAGTTTAAATCAAATGATCTGCTTCAGTAAAAACCTTGATTAACTGGTTCAGGTGCAAAAAATCTGCAGGTCTGTGGACCTTGTTTAAGACCTTTGGGATAGACATTGAAAATGCATCAATTGTGCTTTTGGTGAAATACTTTTTTACTTACAACCATGCAACATGCATAACCGTACAATGTGATAATCAGTAATTATCACCTAATTAAGCAATTATATGAAGAAAAGAATATGGTCCATACAGATTCATATAGATTGTCTGGTGTGTTTTGTGTTCACTCATGACTGTGATTGTCATGACAGCTGGTGTGAACAGGATATCCTACTGGCCCAGTGATGCTGAGATCAGCTTGATGTCAGATGGGCTTAATGTTAATGATTCCGGCCACCAAGAAGCCATCTTTGATGCCACAGCTGCAGAGAGACTAAAGTCCAACAGCAGACCCCACATTTGTGTTCTTCTGCAGTCTCTGGGCAGCAACATGCTGCAATTTGTGGACGAAACATCTCAAAACTGTGACTTCCTTGGAAAGATCGCTGCAGACAATCCAGATCTAGATGTTGCAGATGCCTTCCGGACGGAGCGGTGGAAGAACTTGGATGATTTGTTGGGAAGGTTCTTTATAAATGATGAGGAACAGCACAAGTATGTTTTGAACAAGATGGGACTTGAGAACTTTTGTGTGGAACCAAATTTCAGTAACCTGAGGCAGCACATGAAGGATTTGATTAAGATTTTAGCCTCGGTGGCCGCCAGTGTTCCAGTTCTACAAAGGGAATATGGGTTCTTTTCCAGGGATCCTCCAGTGTCAGGTTCTTCAGCATTGCCCCAGGATGTTGTACGACACTGTATCGTACAAGCGTGTTTACTGGCCTGCAGAACGGGTGAGTCATTTGTACAGCGCTAATAGTTCATAAACATATGTGTGCTTACCATTTCTTATATTTAAGCAGGTATCAGACTAAACTCAGTGTTCTCCAGAACCCCCAAAAACTGTCTGACTTTTTGTGCTGTTGTAGAGGATCCTAAAGTAGGAGTTGGAGCAGTTATTTGGGCCAAAGGGAAAATGGTGAGCCAAATACTATTGAAGGAAAGCTTTACATAGTTATTTTATGCATTATAAAATAAAACCCTTTAAGGCCCTTTTCTTCCTCAAACTACCTTTGCCAGTCACGATGTGATGGCACAGGTCATCTCTACCTAGTGGGCTGTGGCTACAATGCCTATCCAGTGGGCTCCGGGTTCGCCGAGTACCCTCAGATGGATCACAGGCAGGAGGAGAGGAAGAACAGGAAGTACAGATACATTCTCCATGCGGAACAGAACGCTCTCACATTCAGGTGAGGATCCTGAGAGCACAATGCAGATCTGTCACTGAGAATTTCTCTGTTATTTCTGTGTGCTTTAAAGGTTCTTGACTGTGTTATTGTGTTTAAACAGTAAATGATCTACTAAAAGAGCTTCATTTTAATAGTTAATGACTTTTTTTGTTAAAAACACTGTTAAAAGCTATCATGCCCACAAATGTGGTGATAGATGTGGTGATAGATGTAGCATGTATAATAAAACTGAATATTCAAATGATCAATCATTTATTCGTTAGACTCTTGTTGCGTTTTTATTTCCTGTCTGTCCTGCAGGAGCGCAGAGATCAGAGATGATGACAACACAATGTTGTTCGTGACCAAATGCCCGTGTGACGAGTGCATTCCTCTGATTGGCTGCGCTGGAATAAAGCAGATCTACACCACAGATCTGGACAGCGGGAAAGTGAAGGATGACATCTCATACCTCAGATTTAACAAACTGACGGGAGTCCAGAAGTTTATTGTAAGTGCTGCATGAAGACGTGAACCTCACTGTATATAAACAAGACAACAATTTCTTCTTAAAGATAAACTTCAGCTGTTGTGCTTTTATATTATATATTGAATTATATAAATTCAATTTATATATTAAATATATTTGCACTTATTATATATATTTGACAATTTTTCTTCAGTGGCAACAGAACTGCGCTGATAAACAAACTACAGAACAAACTGCTCCACCAATGTCAAGTAAGAGAATTTTCTCTCAGTACATCACTGATGCCGTAAATACACCTTATAATTATAAACGTCATGCTTATCAGTGTTGCCATGTCTTACACACCCCATGATGTGTAAATTAATGCTTTTCCTCATTGCCCTTAAATGTGCATGTCCCCTAACTGTGCATTAGAGAGAGATTTATTTATTGAGATTACAATAATACAATTATTGTACTTTGTAAAATTTTTGAGAAAACATTATCTTTGCAGCAAGATGTTTAACTTGTATGGATTTATGAGTATGCTACAAGAAAACAGATTTTCCAAAGTAATTCCTAATAAACTAGGATTTTGATGAGATAAAGTGCTTATTTTTGTTTTGCCACAAATGGGATTTATTTTTTCAGTAAGATCTGGCAACACAGATGCTGATCAGTAGCTACTTTTCCCAGACTTGTGTCAGTCTATTGTTTATTTAGACCAATTTCTGACACCGAGTCTTTATAATTAGAGTGATGCAATCTGGATTTGTGTGTCTGTCCACCCTCATGATGTAAAAAAAAAAGTGGTTTAAATCTTGGTTGCTTTACTTACAGATGGCTGCTTTAAACGAAGAGATGAAGACACCACAATTCAGTGCAATAAGAGACTGCGATCCTAGAATAGCTGCTTTCCTGTCTGTTTGGCAGCAAAAATCTACAAAGGTGAGAAATAATCCTTCAGCAGGATTTAAAAGGGACACTGTTTAAATTTATGCACTTGGCAGATGCTTTTATCCAAAGCATCTTACAGCACATTTTTAAGGTACAACTTCCTTGGATCGAACCCATGACCTTGGCGTTGCTAGCGCCAGGGTGTAAAAATTGTATCACATTACATCCTGCAATGTCATGTGATGCAAATCAGTTTATTTGGGCCTATACGAAATAAAAGGGACAAAAACATGTACATGGTTTTATGTTAAACAGGACCGCAATTATATTGTTAATGAATAGTTTTTGAATTTTATGCATTTTAGAGACCAAGTTTGATTTGTATGGTGGTTGGTTTTAAAATATATTACACTAGCATGGAAGGTTTTGTCTAGAATTAAAGGGCGAAGCAGAAACAATGTCATTACTGTAAAATATTTAGGGACCATCCACCAAGAATGCACTTTTGTGTCAGCGTTCTTTAAATTGGTGCATGTACCTGTCAAACTGACACTTGTGCCGTTCCAGCTGGTAAATGCGCCAATGCACCCTTAGAACAGTTCTTGATTTACAGAACCACTGTATGCAATAATGGAGGCGCTTGCAAATGCGAACTGCAAGTAGATGTTTTTTTTGACAGACGATAATACTAATCCATTTTCACGACTGTATGTGTAGTATGAAAATTAAAAAAGCAACACTAAAATTAATACGTGTGTATGGGTTGACTTGTTCTTTATTGTACCTACTAACAAATATCAGTACGTTTGGCTCAGACGTCTATAGAGTTCAGATGTGAAAACAGTTGCCTTGAAATACAAATGAATTTACTTCACACCGTAAAACCAAACAATCTACAAAAGATCTTTTTTGTCCATGTTTCGGCAACGGACAACCGTGAGGAGCTTTAACAAAGTTTAACTCCTCATTTCAGTTCAGCAGTATTTACCCCCCAAAATATTCAACTCATCAAAATAGTGCCATATAAAACCACGATCGATGACACTCTTTAGAAAAAGAAGAACCTCTGAGCGATGAATCCAACCACCTGTGTATTTCATCCCACAAAATGAAAAGATCATATTAAAAACGGAATCAATCAACTGAGGAAAGACAATGAAATTTAATGCGTTTTTATCAACAGCATAAACATAGCGAGTTTAAAAGGTTCATTGCTTAAGGTAAATATGCTCAGTGATAACATATTAGAAATAATACAAATTAAGCTCCCCCTTCCAAAAGTTCTTCAGAAATGAAAACAGCGAGTAAAAGAGTAATTCATGAACAAAAGGCACCTGTTTTGTACATTGTCCTCATTTCATTGTATCTGCTATGCAATGATCTACCTCTGTCAGAATCATCATGGACTGCTGAATTATGGGTTATAGGACAAAATACATACTACAGTAAGAGGAATACTATAGTATAGAAATTGTTGCACTACAGCTGTGCTACAGTATAAACGTACTTTAGCATTGCTGAGGTACTGAAGTCCAAATATACTATAGCACTACAATTAAACCATAGCACAGTATAGATGTATTTTATAGACCTGCTTGGAATCTACGAGCTGGAATATACATCAGTTATATCTTAAAATATATCTTAAAAGAGCAGTGACAAAATTAATGTTTTTAGATTCTTCTCAAATGAGAACCACCTTAGCAGGATAATCCATGTTTTGTCATTTTTAAACATATTATTTGTCGTTTACCTATAAGAAAATAGTGATTGTAGCTTCATCTGTTCAGAAAAACGGTCCAGCAGCAACAAACCTGCATGTTTGAGCTCTGATGAACAATAATTCAAATACTGATAAATGAAATCTTCCTTCTTAATTCTTATAACACAAACCAAACAGAAAAACACAGAACAAGATAACAGCAAGGAAATAATCAGGTATGTAGTGTTCGGATTAAAGTGAAGGTGAATGAAATAAAGGTGATCGCGGGAGGAAAGCTATGAGATGATGAAAGAAAAAAACGCAAATATGGAGGTTAGTGCAGTCCTCAGAGAGAAAATCAACATCATAATTATAAATAACTTCGGAAAAATCTTCCAGCAATATCCGTCTTCCATCAGCATAGCAAAACGAATTTCGGGTGTCCAGAGTGGAGAAAACATCCAGAATGAAAGTTTCTGAATGAAAACTTCCTTAACCACATCGTGTCTTGCTGTTATTAGGCGGTTCTTCCTGTAATAGAAACTGGCTGATCAATGGTGATCAGCAACCATCTTTTGTAAGCCTTGTAACTAAGATTTTTTTCAAGATTTTAAATAGAATTATTGTTAATATATTTTTTGTGTTTTTGTTGTTTTTTTCCCCCTAATACTGCAGTAGCTAAAGTTTAGGAGGCTGGTTTTTTTAGGTCTCGTATTTGTTTGACGAGGTACGTCTTCTCATCGTTAAACTGCTCGTCGTCTGTGCGATCCTTCTGAAAGTTGCTAAGGAAGTCGATGAGTTTCGTCTGGTTCTTCAGAAGAATGTCCACGATGGGCTGCGTTTTATTTGGATTGGCCACAAACACCTGCGATATACAAAAAACAACAAACTTTTTGATACAAATGTTTCTACAAAATACATTGGCTTGAGAAAAATGAATTTTCATAATCATTATCAAACATTATAATGTATGCATTATATTAATATTATAAATATATGTGTACACACACACACACACACACTACAAACCCACAGTAGTTACAGTTAAATACTTTAATGTCTGTTAATTATTATATGTAGCATTTATATAAAGCAACCTGTTATACTCTACATCCTGAATAAGAGAAATGGAAGAGAGAAACTTATTGGACGTTCCTTAGAAAGCTTTGAAAAATGATGGGTTACCTTAAAGACATGAAAAGCCTCAAACTGAATGTTTGGACTCGTATCTCTCAGGAGGTTCATCATGAGCTTCAGGTTCTCAGGTTTGCTGATGTACCGCGTCATGACTGTGAAGTTGTGTCTGTCCAGGAGCAGCTCGCCCAGCAGCTGTCACAACAACACATTTATAATGTGAGGGGCAGGAGAGGTTTAAGATGACGGTCATTTGTTTGCTCACAGAGTGTTAGAAAACAAACCTTCAATGACTGTCTTTTGGTCACATAGTTCTCAGAGTGAAGCAGTTTCTCATAGTTGTCAAAAACCTGGAAGATCAGGGAAAGGTATTTCAAATACCAGATTTACGGCATTCTACCGTAAAAAAAAATCAGTTTCTGGAAGTCTATGAAGAGTAATAAACAATTTACCACATCATAATTCTGTTCTAAAAATTCTGCCACCAGAACTTTGTGTCTCGTCAGCAGGTCCTGTTAAAGAAATAAAATGTCTCTTTTGTTATTAACAGCTTACAAAAAACACTTTCTAGTATTTAAAGTCAAAGAAAATGATTTATTCGTTGAAGAACTTCAAACTTCACAGATATTTCTCACCTTAAAGGTGGCGAACGCATCTGATGCGATGTCAAACGTGGACATCTCTACATAGCTGAAGAAATCTTTGAAGTGTTCAGAGTGCAGGACGACTTTGGCGAGAGGCTCGTGCCGGATGCACTCGCGCAACATAATCCCACAATTCAATGCCGCCTGAGGCGTCTCATACCTGCACCGCACCAAATTTTCATTTGTGAGATTTTTACATAAATGCAGCTTGATGATTTTGTAGTTGTTCTATGTTCATCTGACAACAATTTGTTGCAGAAATGGATGGACAAACAGATCAACAGGCAAAGAGAGGGTTAAATACTAGCATGGATTACACTACACTTCTGCTGTTTTAAACATTAAGGCAAAAATACCTAACAATTACAACCTGAATGGTACTGTTTGATTATGCAAATTAATAAAGTGTTAAGAAACGATCTGATTGGTGGGCGGTCTCTTACCCTTTGAGCAAGATGAACAGAACTTCTTGATGAGAACAGAAATATTCCACCGTTGGGCTGCGGGTCCCGATCTGCCTGCGCAGGATGTTGTTGAAGATCTGACACACGTCCTTCTTACCCTGAACACACACAGAGGAATCATCAGTCATCATTCCAACTGTACAAAGGCCTTTAATTCAGTTTCCTTTTATTAGAAAGGCACTGAAAGCATTAACCAAGAAAAAATGCTAGTTCGGACTCACCTCAAAATCAATGACCTGCAGGTTCTCCACCAGTGAGATGAGCAGGCCGCTGTTGTAGAGCTCCTGGGCCAGCTGGGCCACAGTTTCTGTGTGCGGCTCCTTATCATTAGTGCCGTACAGAATCTCCTTCATCGCCACCAGACATTTGGATACTTCTTCTGAAGCCTGACAAACACAGACCAACAAACATATATAAATGTATGTATGTGTGTGTGTGCTTAAGTATCAATATCACATATTGCTCTTGACCATCATTAGCTATTTATCAGCAGCTGAAACAGTCTGTCTGACTGTGTGGAAGCATTGTGGATCAATTTTCCTGCAGATGAAGGTGGCCCAGGCTCTGAAGGTTTAATTTCAAACGCTCCACATTAGCATCGTGTTGCTGAAGAGCTTTAGCAGGCAGGTGTAAATGAAGGATGGGTCAGATAGTAGAGCCCTTTCACACCCTTTCTACTCACAATACAAATATGAAGCACTTCCAGAAACTCTGGGTGACATTCACATTGCAATTCAAGTCTAGCTTTATTTTTATGTATTTGAATAAATGAGCTATTCAACAAGCAAATTTTCATTACAAAAAGCAATTTGATTCATTTGTCTGAAAACATTGTTATCTCAGGTAAGTTCTGATGAAATGGTTTGTGCGATCAAATACTTTATTTTACACTTTCATGTGTGTTTATACACTAAGAGCGTAAGATGATTATCTGGTCATTCACAGCCATATAAACTCTATCCTTCACTGCTAAAACAAACTCCCAATAAACTCCCAGGCTTATCTGCTGTACTGCCTGCTGTAAAATGTTTGCTTATTTGCCTGGGCTAGGCCCAGCCGCTCCGAAGAAGCAAATGTAAGATGCAAAAAAGGAAACAAACACAATGGAAAGAATAAGCAGTGGAAAAAGCCTGATTCAGAGGATATCAAGACTGACAATTTGATTAAAGGAAGCTACTAAGCAAAGCTAAAAAAATATCAGGTCAAATGGGAACAGCAACATTAACACACAGAAATATTTAAATGTGTTGTCATTATCTAATAGGTGTCTGTATTTACAAATGATTGGTCCCTGAAAATAAACCCTTTTTTTGAAAAATTTACCCTTTTTTTAATTAAAAAAATACCAATTTAAACTAAAAAGTCTATACTGTGTGTCAGCAAATTAAGTCATAAAAACACTTTTTATTAGACCGATCTTCATGATGACAAAAGTAGCGCGAGAGCGGTTGGAGAGCAGGCCGCTTTCATGTCGCTCTTGTGATACTCTGAAGTCAAGCACTGATTGGTCTGCACAGTGCTGCTTGAAGTCAGACACACTAATCTCTTACGGTCTAATCAGGACCCCACCAGGGAGTAAATGACTCAGGATTGTAGGAAGATTTATACCTCCTGCTATAAATTACATTTGTAAAGATCATGAACTACATCCATGTCTGTCCTAAAAGAGAGATTTCCAGCATTGGTAAGCATGAAATAAGCTTAACTGACTTATTTGTGAATAAGTATCTATATAATAAGTACTAAAATAAATAATCTATACAATCTATAATAAGTACTAAAATCTTTTGAGACATTTGAGACACTACTGTATGATTATACATAAAGGTGCATTGAAACGATGTATATTGTGAAGTGATAAATAAAAATGACTCAATACCTTTTCTGTCTTTTTGTCCTGCTTGACCAGAATGGACAGGTTGTCCTTCAAAGATTTCACAATTTCTGTGGGATTCTTGTGAGATTTACCAAACAGCGGCATGGTGGCGGGTTTCTCCCCTCACAACCTGGAGTGACAAAGTACAGCAGAAAGACATGGAGACATGGATCAGTGGTGTTGAGTCCCTCTTTCCCAAAACTGCTGGTTAAAGCGTAAAAAACAACCCGTTAAAAACCTACCCAGACAATCACAGATAAAGGCATTTCCTGTGGCTATTATGACAACCAAACACTAATCTTCATTATTTTGCCCAAAACTCAAGTCTTTACAGGGTCACAACTTTAACGCAGTAATTAAATTAAATAATGAATCTGTTAATGTAAAAACATTCAGACCGCCATTATAACAGACACTTTTATCAACAGACTAAATCGCACTAAACATTAACAAGGAGAATATTCTCTGTTTTTCTAAGAGTGAGCAAAGAGAGAGAGAGAAAGAGCGAGAGTCCACACTGTTCCTGTTGGAAAATTCCCTGCACCTGCCAGCAGTGCAGCTGATCACTGTCCTCAAATCAGTAGAAGAAAGCATCGATGACAACATTATCATTATTATAATATAACATTATTATAAGCATCGATCAACATTACCACCTTACAGAAAAATAAGTACATGAAGCGTCCTCAGCTTGATGTTACCTTGGGAAGAAACCTTTACATGAAAGTATTTTAAAAGAAAATGTTGCTGATCAAGATGATTATAACAAGCAAGATGCAATTAATTAAGGTGTCTTCAATAGGAATAATTACAATAAACCAATAAGCTCATATAAATAATATACTAGGTGAACAGTAACAGCATGAAAAATATTATCTGAATGTACCTTGTCTTAAAGTCACAGCGGACACCCTGCTGCCACACGGTCCACCAGAACAAATGTATTTTTCATGCTGAAACTCTTTCTCTGGGGCTCAATAAGCAGTGACAGCTATAAGACATCTGTAACCATCCCCCTAAAAGAGTACACAGTCTGTATGTTTAATCATCCAACACAGCAACACTGTCCCAACACATGACGTTAGTTTGGGGCGGGTCTTTCTCTCTGGTCAGCCAATGAAAGACAAAGTATTCTGAAAACCTTTTAAAAACATTATTTTTGAAAATTCATCTGGTGATACCAGCGGTGCATGAATTACACTCTTTAAAAAATGTTACAAATGTCCAGATATGAAGAATGTCACATGACATTATTTTACCTTATGAGAATTGTATTCTATGTTTAATGTATTACAGTGTTAAGAACTTTATATAGCCTGCCAACAAGAAAGCCTCACGTTTGCTGTTTCTGAAATACTACCTTCAACACCCTACTGCAGTGAAACTAGAAAAAAATAATAGCGAAGAAATGGAAGGACTAGTTTTACAGCACTGGACATACACACACAATTCATACCACAGTGAAACTAACACAAAAGAGGTGAGTGACAGAGAGAGAGAGAGAAATGAAATCTTGAGAAACCAGCGAGGGTTGCTCTGAAGAGATTGAACCATGCATTAAATCATACATTTGTGATGATTACTATATTAACACACACATATTCTCATATTACTAACTGGTAACAAAAATAAGTTATTGTGTTATTATGGCACTTTACACAAATATGGCACGAAACAGAGCTGAGGTACTCACCTCTGTTATTAAAAATGTTAATTATGGTCTGTCAGAATTATGGTCTGTTTTATGTGACATTTGCAAACTTTTGCATCCCTGTTACCAAAATTGGACTCTGAATCCACTGACTGTCATTTAAAAAAAAAAAAACACACAAAAATGAAACTGATAACCTAAATGTAATCATTTCAATAAAATTAAATTTGCAGGCGCAAGTAACAGGGTTGCAGATTTATTGCAGATGGCCTGTATTGATCATTTCCCCCATGCGATAACAGGGCTGAACACAACGTTACTTTTAAAAATGACTTCAGTAAAAGTTATAAATTTGTCCTACTATGAACTGACTATTATTTTAACCAATTAAGTTGAATAATTTACAAATCATGTCAGCTCAAGACTGAGGACAAAACCATTATTAATCTAACATATCTGATAAAAACCATTATTAATCTAACATATCTGATAGCTCTTAATACAAAACCTGTGAAGTGTCTGTAATGCCTTACAGTATCTTCTGCTCTGTTTGTGGACAGGGTCTTATAAACACGACATTCAGGAAGGCTGAAGTTAGTTAACCAAGTTAACAGAGTTAGTTAACAGAGTTAGTTAAGCTCAGGCATCGGATGTGTGTGACAGAAGCGGTAACAGCAACACATCGGACTCGATGTCTGTTTACTGCAGTTGTGATCAGTAAGCCTGTTCACTCAGTTCAACATAAACAGTAGCAGAAGTACAGCGTGACACTGATCCTCGATCAGCGAGCGGTTACAATGTAACAAGCAAACAGAACGTCGCAATCAATGTAACAAAGACAGATCACAGATCACAGATCATCACAGAACATCACAGATCACACATCACAGATTATCACAGATCACCACAGATGACAGATCATCACAGATGACAGATGACACATCACAGATGACAGATCACACATCACAGATGACAGATGACACATCACAGATGACAGATGACACATCACAGATGACAGATCACACATCACAGATGACAGATGACACATCACAGATGACAGATCACACATCACAGATGACAGATCATCACAGATGACAGATCATCACAGATGACAGATCACACATCACAGATGACAGATCATCACAGATGACAGATCATCACAGATGACAGATCATCACAGATGACAGATGACACATCACAGATGACAGATCACACATCACAGATGACAGATGACACATCACAGATGACACATCACAGATGACAGATGACACATCACAGATGACAGATCACACATCACAGATGACAGATCATCACAGATGACACATCACAGATGACACATCACAGATGACAGATCACACATCACAGATGACAGATGACACATCACAGATGACAGATCACACATCACAGATGACAGATCACACATCACAGATGACAGATCATCACAGATGACACATCACAGATGACAGATGACACATCACACATCACACATCACAGATGACAGATGACACATCACAGATGACAGATCACAGATGACAGATCACACATCACAGATGACAGATCATCACAGATGACAGATCATCACAGATGACAGATCACACATCACAGATGACAGATCACACATCACAGATGACAGATCACACATCACAGATGACAGATCACACATCACAGATGACAGATGACACATCACAGATGACAGATCATCACAGATGACAGATGACAGATGACAGATAACAGATAACAGATCACACATCACAAATGACACATCACACATCACAGATCACAGATCAGACGCTGACGGGACACAATCGCAGCCCATCTGGACATTTAACTCTCAATTCTCTCAACCCTGTTACCACAAACAAGCCGACATCTGGAAAACATCACACCATAATAAAAGACATCACACCATAATAAAAGACATCACACCATAATAAAAGACATCACACCATAATAAAAGACGACACACCATAATAAAAGACGACACACCATAATAAAAGACATCACACCATAATAAAAGACATCACACCATAATAAAAGACGACACACCATAATAAAAGACGACACACCATAATAAAAGACATCACACCATAATAAAAGACGACACACCATAATAAAAGACGACACACCATAATAAAAGACGACACACCATAATAAAAGACGACACACCATAATAAAAGACGACACACCATAATAAAAGACGACACACCATAATAAAAGACGACACACCATAATTAAAGACATCACACCATAATAAAAGACGACACACCATAATAATCATAATAAAAGACGACACACCATAATAAAAGACGACACACCATAATAAAAGACGACACACCATAATAAAAGACATCACACCATAATAAAAGACATCACACCATAATAAAAGACGACACATAATAATCATAATAATAAAATCACACCATAATAAAAGACATCACACCATAATAAAAGACATCACACCATAATAAAAGACGACACACCATAATAAAAGACATCACACCATAATAAAAGACGACACACCATAATAAAAGACGACACACCATAATAAAAGAACACATCATAATAAAAAATGACACACCATAATAAAAGATGACACACCATAATTAAAGACATCACACCATAATAAAAGACGACACACCATAATAATCATAATAAAAGACGACACACCATAATAAAAGACATCACACCATAATAAAAGACATCACACCATAATAAAAGACGACACACCATAATAAAAGACGACACACCATAATAAAAGACGACACACCATAATAAAAGATGACACACCATAATTAAAGACATCACACCATAATAAAAGACGACACACCATAATAATCATAATAAAAGACGACACACCATAATAAAAGACGACACACCATAATAAAAGACGACACACCATAATAAAAGACGACACACCATAATAAAAGACATCACACCATAATAAAAGACGACACACATAATAATCATAATAATAAAATCACACCATAATAAAAGACATCACACCATAATAAAAGACATCACACCATAATAAAAGACGACACACCATAATAAAAGACGACACACCATAATAATCATAATAAAAGACGACACACCATAATAAAAGACGACACACCATAATAAAAGACATCACACCATAATAAAAGACGACACACCATAATAAAAGACGACACACCATAATAAAAGACATCACACCATAATAAAAGACGACACATAATAATCATAATAATAAAATCACACCATAATAAAAGACATCACACCATAATAAAAGACATCACACCATAATAAAAGACATCACACCATAATAAAAGACGACACATAATAATCATAATAATAAAATCACACCATAATAAAAGACATCACACCATAATAAAAGACATCACACCATAATAAAAGACGACACATCATAATAATCATAATAATAAAATCACACCATAATAAAAGACGACACACCATAATAAAAGACATCACACCATAATAAAAGACGAAACGCCATAATAAAAGACGACACACCATAATAAAAGACATCACACCATAATAAAAGACGACACACCATAATAAAAGACATCACATCATAATAAAAGACGACACACCATAATAAAAGCCGTCACGCCGTTGCAGCACACCTATTGGCACTTCTCTCCATCTGCGAGGCTTCGCGTTCCCCGGATGTGGACGCATTCAGGCTTTATGATGAAGAAACGGTCTGAAAGGCACGTGACTCACGATTTTGAATCACAAGTTTTTTATGTCACGATGTTAAAGTGTCTTGTCATATTCCTTTCTGAACTATCAAACGACACAAAGAAAGACCATCACAGCCCAAATCTGCACTGAACTGGAAACAGCAGAACCAGAGACAGCAGAACCAGAAACAACAGAACCGGAAACAGCAGAACCGGAGACAGCAGAACCGGAAACAGCAGAACCGGAAACAGCAGAACCAGAGACAGCAGATCCGGAAACAGCAGAACCGGAAACAGCAGAACCAGAGACAGCAGAACCAGAGACAGCAGAACCGGAAACAGCAGATCCGGAAACAGCAGATCCGGAAACAGCAGAACTGGAAACAACAGAACCAGAGACAGCAGAACCGGAGACAGCAGAACCGGAGACAACAGAACCGGAGACAGCAAAACCGGAGACGGGAGAACCACTGCCCGTCCTCTAGAAACAGGCTGTGGGCGTGTTCTCAATTATCAGTCATTTCTAATACTGTTCAATTATTTGTCCAAAACATTATTTGGCAATCTTTGGTCCCCAATCCTACACATAAGCAGTTTGATTCCCGATTTCATTCAGATTTTAAGGTCTTAAAAATAAAGAAATGTTCTCTCGACAAACTAGGACCAGCAGAAGTTGTTTCAGTGACGTGTAAGCGTAATCAATTTATTTATCTTATACATCCTCTTAAATACATATTTACACATATACAGACATACAAGTCTAATACAGAGCACGTTTTAATGCCAGATGAAAATATGGGACATACAACTTGCATGCAGCAATGTGCCACAAACTGAATGGAGTTGCTAAACAGGACAAAATATATTTAGTTATGTGGCCTTGATATAGTACAGAAATATTGTTGTAATCTGTCAAATAAATTCCAGTATATGTAGTTCCTAAATCAGTTTCTGTTTCTGGAACATTGATATACTTTGTTTTTAAGAAATACTTCATAAGAAATACTTTAACCTCAAAATAGTCTTACAAAAGTCTAATGCTGGTTTCAACACACCAGTTGTCAACTTCCCTGTTTTACATTTTGAACCAAGCAAATTATACATGATGACAAACAGGAAATGATGAATGTGAATACAGTTGGTTTGCTGTTAAAGGAAAATTGTAATACCAGATACATGAATGCTGCAGATCAGTAAAGTGACAACAAGATATAATTCATCGACATACAACAACAGTGGTCATCATATACATTATTTATATATATACGTTTTAATGAAAAACATGAGATAAAAGTAAATATCTGTACAAATCTTCTTTTACAGGAAATAATTTAAACTCTAGATTTTGATTAATACATACAGTGAATGACATTTCACAGTCATTTCAGAAAACCAGGCATAACCTCAAGGATCTTTATCATAAAAAAAACACAATATTTCATTGTCTTGCTGCTACAGCAAATCAGACAGGCGCTCATGATGGTACAAAATCATCAGACATTTCAAAAATACACTGATATTCTACATGTAAGACCAATAAAACTGATAACAGACTCACCTGGTCATATCTTTAGGTTCAGTGAGAGGCCCTATTATGCTTAAATAAAAGACTTTTGTAACCGTGGTCTACTCGGCTGTTAACTGACGACTTCACCAAATCACTTAATCTTTTCTTTGTTTGAAGCTTTAAGTAATTGCATCATGCAGAGGTGAAATAGTGTAACAGCATCATATGGAAAATAATGGAAATGTGAATTTGAATGGGCTTCATCAGATCCCAAATAAAAAAATGAATGCTGAGAAGGACTGATGCTCTTTTTAAAATATCCTGAACGGAGGACATTGACCAAAGGGGTCAGTTCTTTTCTGAGCTGAGGAGGTTAAATATAGTACAAAGACTCAGCTTCAGTAGAAAGTGCACTGTGAGGAAGCTGCCACAAGGAGGCGGTGCTGAAGGTTCGAGCCACTGGCTTCAGGCTTTGATGTCTGAGAAGCTCGTGTAGGTCTCGCTGCAGCTGGAGGACGTGCTGAGGTTTCCAGATCCACTGCCTTCTGTGGAACATCATGTACATAATTTCATTAGCGAAAACCTTCACCCATACAGAGCTCACTGTTTCATGATGGTGATTTATTATGAAGTGGGTGAGGAACCAGCTGTTACCTGAGCTGGAGAGAGATTGCGAAGATTTGGATTCTCCAATAAGTGCAAACAGATTTGAAGCAGGAACCCATCCTTCTTTGTTGGCCCTCAGATTATGTACAAACCTGAAAGAACACAAGACCATCATGCCAGAGAATCAGCTGACAGTGCCAATACAGCCAATGCTCACAGAAAACGTGTGATTCTAACTGCTCAGGTCTTTCTGTAAACATTAAAAGGCAGGACAATAAATGTTGCAGCAAATTTTACTTGTCATACAACAGCCTTCAAGTACCATGTATAACAGGGTCAGAAATCAAACAGCGCTCTGGGCTAAAACACCACCGAAATGTGGACAATGATTTTGTAATATTCTATTAGGCCTGTACAAGTGTTTAGTATGGGTTCATTGCCTCTGCAGAGACCGTGGTGACCTATAGCTGTCAAATGCATTTAGTTGTGAAGTGATTAAGGTGTTTTGTTCAAGTCTTACCAGCGTCCATCATCTCCCTCCCTCACCAACTCTACTGGGTCTCCACTCTTTACTGTCAGCTCCTGCGGTCCACCTTTGTCATAGTCAGCAACTACCACATACCTGCCCGGGGACTACACACACCGAAAGGGCATTGTGGTTGAAACCAAAGTTTTTGCAAACAAACAAGGATGGGGCAAGGAATTCTGGGTAATTTCAGTGAACAGACATTTGGCCACAATGACTCACCAGTTTCTTCCCTCCGTCCTCCTCAGGATCTGAGTTCATGGGGTCTTCTGTGCTGGAGTAACCATCGTTCTCCTCAGAGGCGTCCATAGACAGCGATGCCTTGGTAAACCCTGGTGGAGAAGAGCACAGGTGAACGCAGGCAACGTTTGGACTATAGTGATGCAGCACGAGACAGCGATGAATGGTGTACTGCAAAGATGGTGTAATAAAGGTGAAGGGGACACTGGCTCCGTTTCAAAAACTATTAAGCTGCCTCAGCTGTCTGCTGCTACATAGGTAGCTGCATTGTAATCATCATGCAGTGGTCTGATCTGGAACATTCTGCACACAGCAGACTCGACTCACAATTGGTTTCATGTCAATGTAACTATTTTAATTGGTACATTAAATGTTTTTCTAATTTCTTTAATCCACAATCTTGGATTTTTTTCCATTTAGCACGTAGCAATGCATTATGGGATTTTTGTTCTCCACAAAAGATATATGCCTTAGAATTTGGCCAAATGAAGGTATCTCAGAAGTAAATAATAAAGTGGTCTGTGTAGGCAGCTTACTAGGTTTAGAAACTGTCTCTCCCATGTTCATTAGAAAAGAGGAATGGACAACAGCTCCAGACATGGAAGCTTTTGCTTTTCATGTTCAGGCAGCCACAGTTTTGATGACAGATTGTGAAGAGGGTATATGACACTCACAAAGCACACAAAACGTTTATGAGAGATATAGAAACGCTTCTTTTGATCGAATGGATATTTACGGATCAACAGCCCCAAAGAGTGCTTGGATCTGTGGTTTCAGAAAAGTAAAAGTGAATCCAGAAGTAGCACCGCAAACCAGCTGACTGGAGCCCAAACCAGGCACTCACGCACCAATAAGCTCAAGTGTTGCTATCCAAAGGCTAATACTTTCCAAAGCTAGTTCTCTTACACAGACGGACATTTTCTGAATGCATTTATAACAAGATTATCACAAATTTACAGTAAAATTACCATAATTGAATACATGCTTAAATGGAAGAGCTGATCTCTCAATTTTCAGCCTAGTAATTACCTACCAATCACAGTAAAAGTATGCAGCTGGCCAGTCTGTGTTGGGAAGTTTGCCGTGAGAGGGCAATAAAGATAACTCAGTAGTTCAAGTTCAAAGTTCATTCCCACACCAGTCATCTAGTTACCTCTCCTTTTAGCCTGTAACAGACTAGACGTGCTCAGCCATCTCACTCGGGTTAGAGTGATGTGGGGACCTGCGTCTAAGAAGAGGCAGCCAATAACATTTCAAATGTTCCAATGATTTATCAGCCACCCCACAGTTCACTTTTAGCATAATAATAAATTTAGCTTGGATTGGGAGTGCATAACAACTACAGTAATGTAGAAGAGCTTTTGTATTCTGATTATTTGTACTGATGTATGGAAGAATATAGAAAGATGTCACATGACTTTATATATGAAGGTACAATATATGAAGGTAAAATAAAAGTGTAAGGAGTATGTAAGGTGAATGTTTGGGAGCACAGAACACTGGGCATGGCTAATTTTACAGGGATACTGAGGTTTTTAAAGGGACGGTGTACCTCTGAAGCCAAATGGGGTAGGATCACTCTTAATCTCATGTCTCTTAGTTTTGTGATCAGGACTAGGGGGGGATCCTGGCAGCCAAGGCGAGTAAGGAAGAAAGGAAAAAAATATCAGGAAAGAAGAAAAAGATAGGCTTGACAGACATTCCCAAACATTATACAGACATGTTGGCTCTTCTAAAGGGTGAAGGGCTTTACAATAACATACACGTTAAAGTCGTAAAAGGCATTTACACTGACAGCAATTTCAGTGACCAAGGGACAGTAATTTGAGATCATTTTAAGTAGCAGCATGCAATAATGCTGAGTTAAACTTTGGGGGAGAGCTGAAAGTAGTCCACTTCCTGATTCAGTGGAATCCTACATTGGAGCAAAACCACTGCTATAAGCGAACAGTACAAAGAGACCAGACGACCACCAGTGATTTAACTGCAGTCTGTGCGACCGCCCCTTGTTCCGTAACCAGGCGCATCGCAATTAAAGCATCAAACTTCCCCACGTAAAGTTTTGTTTTTACCAGCAGCAACAAGACATTTCGATAGTTACTTGTTTCCTAGTTCTGTTGACTAACCCCATCACTGATTCAAAGTCCTGCTCTACACACCTGTCTGTAAACATCAAATATGTTTTAATCAGCTCTGAATGTGTGCTATCTTTGCATTTAGTGCGACAAATTTCACACCTGGTTAAGACACTGTGAAAGGAACTTGAGAACGTTAAATGAACGTTAAATGATGCTAAACTACTATTCTACTATATACCTGAAGGGCAGAGAGTGACCATGGGTTGTGTTAGACTTTCACCAACAGAGGGCGCTACCAGCTCTGCAGTGGAATTCAAGCCAAATCTCAAATCATCATTTATTCAGTGGTTATACAATTAGCATTAAACTTATTGTAAATAAACTACAACTGTAAACTTTAAGCTTAAACTTTTTCTACACATTCTGTAAACATGACGGCTTTTATAAAAGTTTTATAATTCCGAAGTCACTATATTGTAGCTATGATATACAGGTAACAAATAACTGTTAGGTGCCATTTAAAGCAGTTTCTAACCGCTGTACCTTTCTGGCTCTTGAGGTTACTGAAGCCCTGCAGGGTAAAACGCTTTTTAGCCACTGCAGCTCTCTCAGTGTTGGGACTGGTGACAGTCTCGTCTATTCTCAACAAGAAAAAAAGAAGAAAGACGAAGGAAGGAAGGAAGGAAGATTGATTACAAGATTAGCCAGAAAAACGTGGAAAATCGACACACATATAAAAAGAAGAAAGCACACAAACTTACAGAAATTCATGGTCTAAGTACAGAAAGAGAAAAGACAGTAGCTGAAGTCTAAATTCTGTGATAGATTTAGTCAAACATTAGTGTGGGATCATTTTCAAGGATACTGTTGGGATCAGACATAATGCCTGATAACTGATTCCGAAAATGTCCTGCGTCACATCAGAAAGACAACCTCTGATTGGTTGACGAACTGATCATGTGACTTCTGATGAGAATTGATGCTTTTGGTATTTCTGACCACAGAGTTTGACAATGTCGACAATAGAATCGTATTGTTTTTGTGAGAGTTCAATGTGGGTCGAGGACAGCTGACTGACCTTTGACCTTGTCAGTGTTTTTGGGTAATGATGCCGTGCTGGGATCCGCCACTGCAGGCTCAGTTTTCTTCTCTTCTTTCTTGAGGGTCTTTGGGTTGGTTCTGAAGGGGCTCATGATGAGGGTGGTGCTGGTAGGAGTTAACTGCTCTGAACTCTTCTGCTGGCTCGCTTCTGCAACAACACACAAAATGTGATCAACCATGCAGCTTAATGTTAACCTGAAATTAAAAGTCCGCCCTATATTTCTGTTAATCATTAAATATCCAGTGTAGGCAAATTAGGCTCATATGTATTTTTTATAGAAGCAAGCACAACATCTAAAACTAGTATGGCACGTTGTTGTCCACAACATTATCTAAAACTAGCCTTTATCAGCATGGAATAATCTTGCAACAGGTTTTTAAAATTGAAGCACCTATTGGGTTATTTGTTTTAGCTGTTAATACAGTATATACAACTCAATAGACAAAAACATTCTTTGTGCTCATAAATGACTGCCAACCATAAATGTTGTTAAACCATAAAAAAAGTACAGTTCATCTCACCCCGGCAGGCTTTCAACTGGCCAGTTAGAACCTTCCGGATCTCATTAACCCATGCTGTTTTGATCTCTGGTGTCGGCGCCTAAAAGTAAATGATAAAATCACCAGAAGGGTCACGAAACACATTATAGTGGCTTAAACACATTCAATGCTAGAGAAAGACTAACTTATTTACCTGTGCAATATACACCTCCTCTCGAGAGTTACACCAGATCTCAAACTTTTTGTTGTCTCCTTTTGCGTTTTCAGTAATACCAACAGCACTCATCTATCAGAGTCAAAAACAAACATGAGCAGTTTGATATTTACAAGCAAATCCATTTTTCTCTTAAGATATGCTGCACTATTAAATGATAAGATTTCATCCTGTATATTTGCTTTTAGTGAAAACGTTTTCATACCACAGATAATGATTTAGGAATGTAAAGACAGTGAACAATCATTATCACACACTAATATTGAAAGTGACTTGCAGTGCAGTAATTACAAAAGACAAGCAGGTGATGTAACAACTCTTGCAGGATTCACACCAGCATTGCTTCTCTTTCAGAAGACGACATGCATACGACGATAGAAACAAATGTACAGAATAAATGAATAGCTGATCATGAAAAGTCACGTGACTTTTCATATAGGAGATATGTGACAGACCATATCATCATATTGCACCGAACTGTGAGTTCTGTTTGCAAACATTAAACAGATTCACTAGCTCGCTTTAAGTGTAATATGGGTGACTGATATCCAGGTGAGCGACATAAAGAGCAATACATGAAAATGAACCCATCTCATATTCTGTGTGATGACTTACACTGAGTGAGTGTTTGAAACTGTATGAAGGGGCTTTCTCGTAACCCTCTCCGTTCTCCTCTCGTCTCTTGCAGAAGAGCAGAGCTTTCTCATGGAGAAACAGGTGTCTCTGCATGGGCTTGAAGCGTGCGAGGTCTTTTACCTTCGCATGACCCTTCTTGTGCTCCGTCCACACGCTGAACGAGCCCTGCATCAGCAGGCGGCCCAGATCACTCAGGTTACCCTGAAAACACAGGTCAGGGGTCAATTCACAGATGAAACTGGTGAGTCCCTTTAAATTGACCATTTAATAACAACAATAAACTTTAATAAAAATATTAACTTTTATAATACTTTTATAAACTTTTAAAGTTTATAAAATATTTAGCCCCTCTAAAAGGCATCTCAAGGCATTTTACATAAGGGAGAAGAAATATAATACACATCAACTGCTTATAGCAATAAAAATAATAATAAATAACATTTTCAATAACAAATATTTTTGCAGCACTGTGACAATGTTGTGACTTAAAACTTTATCTAGTCATGGCAATTAGAATGTCATCAAATAGCATCTCACATTTTAACGATTTATCATTTGACCATTGAACAGTGCAGCTGGAGTAAATGCTGATAGATCCCCAGAATGCTCTTACTTCATATCCAGTGATGGCGATGAGGTGCATAGAGTCATTAACAGCCTTCAGGATCCCCAGTATGGAGGAGAGCGCCTCCTGCAGGTCCTCCTCACCCTCACAGCCTTTACTGTACTTCAGAAGCTCCTGATGCACATCAGCACTGTTACAGCCACCGGACGTGAAAATATCACACATTCTCACATGAACGAGTTTACCTTCAGTAAAAGCTGGTATTTGGTTATTCTCTGGACGGGTTTGAGCAGGTACGAGTCCAAACCAAGTTTATGTTCCAGTTTCTTTTGGCACTCCTGCAAACAAGATCATACATCCTTTATTATTACTAAACAAACACTATATAAGTTTATTTAGATTATTTATAGGATTATTAAAGCAATACTGATAAAATGTATACTATTAAGTTATATACAAAAACTGATGCGTTCAGCTATGCATTTGGGTTTTTGTCCACCATTACAAATTTAGGTTAGAATTTATATGAATATATAAGCCAAAGCATATATTTTAAGTTATACATGTTTTATCACCATATAAAGTGATAAATTATATAGAGACATATGTGATTATCATATGTGCCCTTAATCTTTTCACAGTGTTATTTCCAGCGTCCAGGAAGGTAGATGACCTGAAAGAAAGTGCAGTCGGAGCACTGTCTCCACAGAGACTCAGAGCGAGGCTTGTTCTGACAGTACTTCTCATAGATCTGCAGATCCGTCATCTGAGGAACATGGAAAAACGCGAGTAAATCCCACTCAATCATCTACTGAAGGAGACTAGCACAGGAAGTGACATCAGACTCACCCTCTCCAGAAAACAGCGGCCCACCAGCTCAGGGAAGTCTGTGTATGCCTCCAGCTCACGAAGAAACGTTCTGAACAGTATAATAAAACATAATACTTTATTAAACCATAATAAAACTATAATAACTTGTTTCAGGAGCATGAAGCTAGCAGTTCCAAGGTCATGGGTTCGAATCTCAGGGTATGCATGTGCTTATAAAATGTATAGCATAAATGCACTGGAAATAGCATAAGCCAAATGGATGCATACTACACAAACTGAAGCTAATACAGCCTCACTCACTTCTTGTGAAACTGGTAAATCTCAGGCATGTTGCCAAAGAGGACGTCCTTCTTATGAAGCAGCGTGTTGGGGATGAGATGAGCCATGGATGGGTTATCCATCTCTGCTGCATAGCCCTGAAACATGTTTGTCAAGTTCTTTAGATTTGTTTTTATGTGTTATACATTCGCTTATGTTATTGCTATAAAAATGAAGGCTGCTGACCTCCAGGACACAGAGCAGTTCCTCCACATACGCCCTCTCAGTCTCCAGCAGCTCATTCATCACATGTCTGCAGATATCATACAGAACACAGTCAGCACAGAGCTGCCACAATAATTACCACCGACGTCTGTTCCTCTGTGACTTAGTGAACTTGCATGTTCACACTGCATAGCCGGAGAGCTGGTTTCCTTTCTTAACCAGCACAAATGTTTGTTTCAGTCACCTTTGGCTTGCTCACTAGGGATCTGTATGTATATCTGAAAGCTTAATACTTTAGTGATCTTTAAAATGGAATTGCACACTGGGAATCTTAGGGAATGTTTCTGCAAAGCTGCTCTGAAACAATGTACATGGTAAAAAGCACTACTTGTAATTTATAAATCAGCTTGATTCTTTGGAAGAGTCGGTATGGCCTCTTTCTGCCCCTCACTGACCGTCTGAGCACAGCAAAGTTCTCCTCTTCATCAGAGACAGACGGGTGTCTGCTGCCATCATTCTGCAAATGTGTCTCTCCCTGTAAATGGAAAGACAGCACGTGTATCCACTGCACTGTACTGTTCCATACTGTATACATTTCACACAATGAAGCATATCCCAGAGAGGAAATACCTACCTTTTTGCAGTTTCCATTGATGATGTCACCCTCCATACTTTTCTCCCTATGAACTGGGTTAAAAAAACATCATGCAGTGCAGTTCTCTGTTGTGAACGCTAGAGAGCAGCAGAGTCAACAGAACGATAATGATCTGCCATGACTACAATGTGTAAGTGACCATAAGCAGCTAAGCATAGCTGTGTGTGTGTGTGTGTGTGTGTGTGTGTGTGTGTGTGTGTGTGTATGGGGGACTTTGAGAGGACACAGAGAAAACCGCACTGCGGAGAAGAGAAAGCTCTCAAGAATATTCACCTCTCTGCATTAAACGTGCTACTCGTATAATATTCATTCGGGAATTAACTCTGATTCTGTATAACCAGCTGAGTAATTTGGGCAATTTCTGTAGTTATGCGAGTTGTATGTAACTGAGGACACAATTTTCATGATGCATGATGCTCATACAGATGGAAAAACAAATCAAGGAGGCTAAAAAAGTGTTTTAAAGGGCAAATGTCTTGGCAAAATTGTTAACCAAAGCTATAAACCTAACCTTAACTATTCTGAGCTGGTTACCTGGGGAGGGGAGGGGTGATTTGATGATGGCCTCTGGACGCGGGGCGACCGGCTGCACGGGTCGCGTTTGTTTGGCTGCTAACTTCTTCAGACTGACCCTCCTTTTCTCAAACATCTCCTGCATGGACATCTGCTTCTGAAACACATGCTCCACCTGATCCTGTATGAGCCACAGAGAACACTCAATAAGCCTTATAATGCCATCAGAAAGACCTGTAGATATAATCCCTAATATAAGACAATGTTTGACATTTTATCCATGCATGACTAAAAATCTATGCACAAAAATGAAGTTGTGTTGGTATATTTGCATTGATTATATGGAGTTTACCATAGCTCAATGTTTGTTTTTTAAACTATGTAGCTTTATTTGATTGACTGTTGACTTGTATATCTATTTACCCTAAACTCTTGTGTCAGCACCGAGTCATAGTCCCTCCAAATTCCACTCAAATCGGTCAGCTTGTGCTGATTGGCTGTTTCCAGGTAACGCTCAATCTCCTGCAGCGCTGACTCCGCCCCATCCTGTGATTGACACTTATCAACAGGCTGAGAAGCCAGCAGGAAGATCCCGTCATCATACCATTTTGTGGCCTGAGGGGGACAGAGAGAGTGACTGAGTGACCATCACTCAAAGATATCTGCACCCGTTAATCCACGTTTATAAGTGTGTGCTGACCTTCTCCAGACACTGATGTAGCTCCATCGCTTTGAGCAGATGTGCTTTCTTGGCCTTAAGGATGACGCTGATCTCCTCACACAGAGATTGCAGGTCAGAGCATTTGGGAAGGATGGAGTCCACAGCATAATGAGATGCTTCAATCAGACGGTCCCCATCATGTACTAGAGACAGTGCTCTGTCCAACACCGCCTACACACACAGAAATGTTTTAATATATACATATGTTTGCTATGGCTATCCTGAGAACGTTCCAGAGAAGTCACGGATAATTGATCACATTCAGCAGAGCCCCCCCTCGCAGTCTGAGGGCTTGTGGGTAATTTCTAAAACTGCTGCACTCATCAATTTAAAAATGCACAGCGTGATTTATGTGTTAAACAATGTTTGTGTGTGTGTGTCTACAAGCACTACAACAATATAAAGAATTCCTACTGAAGCACAGAGATGAATGGATGGATGGGGCCTGTATGCCTTAAGTCATTTCATTCATATTGTATATGAATAATGATCAGTGGTTAACTTATGGAATGGAATATGGAATTTGTATGATGCTAATACCAATATTATGGGTATCCTATAGTGCAAAGCCGAAATATAATCTAATAATAATATCCATTTATCTAGTTTCGTACTTACACATGTTCTCTCTTCGTGATTGGTCAGCTCCTTCAGGATATGTTCAGCATGGGCAGGGCTTATTCCTACTTCTGAGAAGCCTGTTAGTCTGTCGTAAACCAGATCTAAATGAGCTCTGACCTACAACACAAGGAAAGCATTCCTATTACAATTCCTGCTTACACA